>CAKNYM010048461.1:45968-66850 GCA_932195095.1 Andricus curvator
AATAATAACATCTCTAAAAATAATAATTTCGATCGAAATTAAGGAAATACAAGTTCTGAAATTTTCACTGGTGAACTGCGATAGCTCAATTGGTAGAGCACCTCACATGTAATGAGTTGGTTGCTGGTTCAAATCCAGTTCGTAGTGAATTTTTTAGAACTTCATTTCTCGCGTTTTAATTTAATTCCGCATAATAAAAATTAATTTTGATATAGTAGATTATCTACTTATGAACGATTCTATAACAGAGACCTCTGTTGAATCTAACATCAAAATACTGGTATTAGGACTCTAAAAAGATTTCTATCATATTAAACCAGTCTAACCGAAACTTTGTTTAAAAAACTTAGTTTCAAATATTAATTTAATAACTGGCCTTATAATAATAACATCTCTAAAAATAATAATTTCGATCGAAATTAAGGAAATACAAGTTCTGAAATTTTCACTGGTGAACTGCGATAGCTCAATTGGTAGAGCACCTCACATGTAATGAGTTGGTTGCTGGTTCAAATCCAGTTCGTAGTGAATTTTTTAGAACTTAATTTCTCGCGTTTTAATTTAATTTCGCATAATAAAAATTAATTTTGATATAGTAGATTATCTACTTATCAACGATTCTATAACAGAGACCTCTGTTGAATCTAACATCAAAATACTGGTATAAGGCCTCCAAAAATATTTCTATCATCCTTACTTAAGTTGGGGGGGGGGGGGGGGGTCAAAGCATTTCTTACGTAAGTTTCGTCTTTTTAATTATTTCTAACAATATACTAATTAACAGCTGTTTTGGCGGTTGAAATTACTTCTTATAATATTATATATCGTATTATACAATTATTTGTTTTATTTTTCTTTTATTATGCAATATTTCATGACACACATATCCAATAAGCATAAAATCGAGGAGTTAAACCATTCTTTGCATTTCTTTGAAATCCCGTGAATTCTTTTGGAAATTTGGTAGATCCTTTACAATTTTTTATACCATCTTAAAATTCCTTGAGATCCTTTGAATTAGATGGATATCATACATAATCTCTTGAGAATCCTTTAAAATGATTTAGCTCCCTGTAAATACCTTAAAATTCTTAGAAAGCTGTAAAAATCTTTGAAATCGCTAGAAATCTTGAAAATACCATTAAAATCGCTTATAATTTGTTAAGCTGTAAATCTTTGAAATCCCTTTAAAATTCATGTAAATCTTTAAAATCTTTGCGAATATTTTGCAATCCCCAAAATTTTTTTGAAATCTCTTTAAATCTCTTTAAATCTTCGAAATATCGTTAAAATACCTCAATATCCTTCAAAATTCGTGAAGATACTTCGGTAATACTTGAAATCCTTGAAATAATTTTGATATCACGCGACGTTTTTTTAAACCTCTTAAAGTCCTATAAAATCCTGTCTAATCACTGAACCCCCTTTATATATCTTGAAATCCGTTACAATCTTTAAAAATTCTTTGAAATCTCTTAATTTCTTCCAAATGTCATTAAACTTCTAAAATACTTCAAAATTCGTGAAAATACTTCGATATCACATGAAATCGTTTCAAGTCCCGGGACTTATTTTTAAATCTCTTAAAATCCCTAAAAATCCATTAAGACCCTTTAAGAACTGAGAGAATCCTTGAAATCTGCAAAATCCCTCATAATCCTTTAAAATCCATGTGTATGTATACCATTAAGCCATTTCCCTTTCAGGGTAGGCGTGACACTACCCGATTCGGTTAGTGTTTCTAGGTGGATAGTTTTCTTGTAGTTATAAATAACTACAAGTGTGGGCTCACCACACCCACGATGTGCCAACAACACTCAGTATTCTTGAATGGTCACCCATCCAAGTACTAACCGCGTCCAACGCTGCTTAACTTCAGTGATCTGACGAGAACTGGGTTTTTTAGCGTGGTATGGCCGTTGGCCAAAATGTGAATCCCCTAAAATCTCTAAAAATTGGTTAAAATTGTTGAAATTCCGCGAACTGTTTCGAAATCTTACGAAATCCCTTGACATATTTGAAATCCGTTTAAAATTCATTTGAATCTTCAAAATCCCTTAAAAGCCTTTAGAATCTTTGCAAATTCCTAGCATCCCCCTGAAATCTTTTAAAATGTTTTAAAATCTTCGAAATCTCGTTAAAATACCTTGTTATTCTTAAAAATTCGTGAAAATACCTCTCGAAATCCTTGACAATATTCAGAATTCTTTGGAATTCCTTAAAATCTTTTGAAATCTTAGAAAATCCTCTAAAATCCGTGGATATACTTTGAAATCTTTTGAAATCTTTAAATCTTTTTAAATCCCGTAAAATATTTGAAACCCCTTGATATCTCTTGAAATATGTTAAAATCCTTTAAAACCCCTTCAAATCTTCGAAGTCTCATTAAAACCCCTGATATGCTTCAAAATTGGTGAAAATATTTCGGAATCACATAAAATCCTTTAAAATCATTTGCAATCCCCTGAAATATTTTGAAATATATTCAAATCTCCTAAAATTTCTTAAAATCTCTCAAAATCCGATTAAATCCGTGGAATTCGTTCTTAATTCCTTAAAGTCCTTGAAGTCCTTAAAATCTTGTAGAATCCCTTAAAAATTGAGATTTTCCCTTTTGAAATCTTTAAAATCATTTCAAGTCCTACCCTGAAACTTTTATAATTCCTTGAAATCTTTTGAAATTCCTTGACATCTCATGAAATCCCTAAAAAGCTTAGGAAATCTCGTTAAATTCCGTGCAAATTTGATGACTGTTTGAAATACCTTGTAGTCGTTTAAAATACCTGAAAACCCCTTGAAATATTTTCAATTGACTAGAAATGTTTCTAATTCATTGAAATCCCTTGAAATCTCGATTACGGTGAAAATAATTAATTATTTTGTATCTATCGAGTAAAAAATATGAAATCTGGTGTAAGGCGGTTGAAGTTATCATAAACTTACGAATCGTTACAACATTGGGGGGGGGGGGGGGGCGAGTATAAAATTTAACAAATCATCCTTACGTAATTAATGGACTTTTCCAAAGTATAACAATATATTTTTTTTAACTTATAGGATCATAAATAATCAAGTTATACACGACTAACTGCAAAAATGAAGACCGAGACTCCCATGGTAGAGAAGCGGCAGATGTGTGCATACCTTGCTGAACTGTAAGAGGAATCGGTGGTCCGAGAAGGTGGAAGGAGAGCGATCGGGACTGGAGTCGAGTGGACAAGAAGAAGAAGATGAAGAAAAAAGTATAAGGAGGTGGAGTAGGAGGTCGCCTGCCAGTCGACGGAACCACTATTCCAAAGAGCAGGCGATCGACAAAAAGTTAATGAAATAATATCAATGCGGAACGCGTATCGCGGGTGTACAAGTAGTGGGCCAACGAGTATTAAAGTCCCCTCGTCTCCAACCTCTCCTTCCTCTCCTTAACTTTTGAGGAGACCAGGTTGTGCTGCGGGCCATTCTGCCTGCAAGCCATTATCAGCATTTTTTCTTGCAACTGAATAATTTCCTTATAGATTTTGTCGATGAGATATGACATGTTATTAAATCGAAATATTTTCAGCTAATACCGGAGCTTCCTCGTCGAGATATTTTCCACACTTCGCACCCTCACAAGTGACGAGTCTCTGATATTCTCTACTCTGATACTCGAGAGCGACGTTTTATTAACGAGGTGTTCCGCAATAAAGCATGTATGAGTCTTATGTATGAATGTTCAGCTACGTTAGTTGAAGGAACCTTATGGACCCCGTTATCGAGAGATCTCTTGAACGGTTATGTGCGAGTTCTTCGAGAAGGCGTGTTCGGAGCACGAAAAGATAGGTAGGCGAAATAGTATTTTCTCGCTACTCTCTTCTTTCTTCTGCCTTCCCTGACTTTTCTTATCTTCTTTTTGTTTACTCCTCCCTGAAAATCTTTTCAACTACCGAGTGAGATTGTAATCAGGAGTTCTAGAGGATTTTCTGTTGTGGCCGGTGATCTAATCACCGAGTCTTTCAAGTACAAACATAATTCTCTTTCCTACTCCCCTCTCTCATTCCATAATATTCCCTAATTCCCCTCCACCGACCACTCCGTGATTATCCCTTCACTAACCCCCTCTTCTACATTTTCCATTTTCATTATACTCTCTTCTTCACCCTCCCACTACCGCTTCTACGCCCTCACAAATATTGTCCCTAATTCCTCTTCTTTGATATCCCTTCTTACTCCTTATTCCCTCATTCCATAACCATCTCCTTCCTCCTACCTCTCATCTCACCATCCACTATCACCATTATCCTTTAACCCCTATTTATCATTCTCCATCCCTCCTTGAGACACCATGCCAGAGTGGCCGTAGGTCAGGGAAAACCTGTAGATCAGGAAAAAGTTAGGAATTAAAAAAAAGTCTTGCAAAAGTCAGGGAATTTCTATAAGAGGCACTTTAAATAATTGTGAAAAGAAATAATTAAAAAAATTGTATTTCAATTTAAAATTGCAACAATTTTGTTAAAAATGCATACCATTTGCTTAAAAATTTAACTGTTTTGTTGCAAATTCCTCATTTTGGGCTAAAAAGCAACAATTTTTTTGAAAATTCGTCTTTTCGGTTATATATTATATATTTTTCGGTTAAAGATACAACTGGTTTGTTGAAAATCAATCCTCTTTTTGTTTGAGGATTCAACTATTTTGTTGTAAAATTGATCTTTTTTTATTCAATTCATATGTTTTTTATTTCAACTGAAAATTATTTTTGGTTGAAATATCTACTATTACATTATTCGTCTATAATTCATCTTTTTTGGTGGTAAATTTAATTACTTGGCTGAAGGTTGAAATACTTTGTTAAAAATCAGTTTTTGGTTGAATTTCCATCATTTTAGTTGAAAATTCAGTTCTATTTTACAAAAAATTCGTCTATTATTCGTTCGAAATTCATATGTTGCGGTTGAAAATTCAACTGTTTTACAGAAGATTTGTCTTTTATTTGTTGAAAATTCGCCTTTTTGGTTGAAAAATTCAGCGTCTGGGTACAAAGTTCAAATACCTTGTTAAAAAATTATTTTTTGTGTTTCAAGATTCATGATTTTAGTAGAAAATTCACCTATTCCGTTAAAAGGTAACCTATTTTGCAAAAAATTAGTCTTTTTGGTAGAAAATTATTATTTGGGGGATGAAAATTCAACTGATTTGTAGAAAATTCATGTTTTTGGTTGAAAATTGGTCTTTTTGGTTAAAAGTTGAACTACTTCATTTTGTTGTTGCAGATTCATCATTTTAGTTAAGAACTCATCTCTTGGGTTGAAAATTTCACTGTTTTATTAAAAATTCTTTTTTTTGGACATATATATTTTTTTAACTGAAAAAATACCTTTTCTATTTTTCGTTCAAAATTGATCTCTTTTAGTTGAAAATTCAACTCCTTATTTAAAAATTCTTGTATTTTTTTATCCTTTTTTGTTAGAAAATTAATCTTTTTGGTAGAAAATTCGTCTTTTTGGTGCAGAATTCATCTTTATAGGTTGAAAATTCAACTATTTTGTTGAAAATTTAATTATTTTGTTGAAATTTCAACTCTGTGGTTAAAAATTTAATTACTTTGTTGGAAATTCGTTGTTTTTGTTTCCTTATAGAGAAATATTTGAAACCTACATCAGGAGTTTTTAATGTGGTTGAAATCAATTTAGTAGTTGACATAATTGACAAATTAAATATGGTATTCCAATGAACACATCCAACATTTTTTTCCAAAATGGAATTATTGGCTAAAAACATTAGATATATTCTAATACAAATTGTGGTAACAGGGTTCTTTTTACAATCTCAATTGAAGGGTGGCAGTACAGAACTAGATAATCAACATTTTTCCGTGTAATGCATATCACAAATTCTTGAAAAATCAATTACACGTTGTGATAAAAAGATCAGCATCGATATTTCTTAAAATTATTACAGTTTAATGAAACAAAAATTCTTCTTTTCGTAGATAATTTCTTTGTATCAAACATTTGTTATTCTCATTGAGATTTCTTATATCTCAGCAGCAAATTTTTATTGTTGTGCTCAGTTGAAAATTCGGTTTTCAAGAGATACCGAAAAACGGTTTTTAAAACCTGTAAAATTTTATCCTCAACATTTTTGGACGTTTAACTCGGAATTTTGCTAACTTTTTTTGATCAAACATTCTTCTTCCTTATTCGGAAACTCAATATTTTGAGATTATGTATTTATTGTTCATTCAAACTGAAGATTACATTTCTTATCGCAATCCGCAGCCGAGCCTGATACAATTTGTGGTCAGGGTCACTATGAGATTGCGGATTTTCACATCTATTTCCTCAAAACTGGATACATTTTTTTAATAAAACTTCTTTGACCTCAATTAAGCTACACTTCCGCTCGGGCTTAGACTTTTGGTTCATCTTTATATGGCGATTTAGATTTTACAGAATGTTTTTTCGCTTTCCTTAAAAATTCTAATTTTGTTGGTTATCTAGTTCTGTTGACCAGTGAAATTTATAAGAAAATAAGTGGTCTTTTCTAGGATAACATGATGAAATACCGAGAATAACTGATATTTTCAACCATCACTAGTTGTAATATTTATAGCAGAAAAGAGAAAATTTCCAAATTTTCTGGAAAAATATTGCCAAACAAACTAAGTTTGTTCAAACAAATGTAAGTTTGTTAAATAATAAAGCCGAGGTATCGAAAACGTACATAAAATATGTGAAAAGACAATCTTGATTTTCATTCTGTTAGAAAAAAAGACTTTTCAAGAGAAAAACAAGTATTAAAAAAATTTTCTTTTTAATAATTTAAAATTACTTGAAAATATTTATAATTATTACAATAGACTAAAAATATAATCTTTGGTAAAAAAACAAGAAGAAAGTGCACCGTGGGAATGTGTTAGGGATGGCAAACCCATATTATTATTATTATACCATTAGGCCATTTCCCTTTCGGGGTAGGCGTGACTTGCTCGGTTGGAAAATGGTAGTGTGTATATGGGTATATAGGTATAAAGTAGGTAGGTATATAGGTATGAGGTAGATAGGTATATAAGTGTTAGGTATTGATATTTTAGATTGATCTGGAATTCTCGTGTTATTTATTTAAATGACACGTTTATTCCGCAACACTGCTCCGACCCAGGTTGCTGATCAATCTCTCTAGCGATAACCCAAAGTGAAGAGCCTCACAAAATTGTTATGTATGGTTCTCCACTTTGGCCCATTAGTCTCCAAGGTCTTTGTTTCAGGCGTCATTCATGCTACTGTCACTCTGTTTACAAACTATTTGTCGCCACACTTTTCTGTCCTGGCATACTACTCTAGCTTCCTTCACGTCCATGCATTTTTTCATGCAATCTCTTGTGTTTCTATGGCTTCTTATGCCTCTTCGGATTAATGTCTCATTTACAGATTCTAACCATTCTTTCGGCGGTCTACCTCTGGGCATTCTGCCATTTACTTTACCTTTATACACTTCTTTGGTCAGTCGTTCATCTTTCATTCTTTCAAGATGTCCGAACCATCTTAACTGATTTCTTTCCCATATGTCAACTAGTGTCTCTCCTGTACCACATTCTTTGAGGATTGTCTCGTTTCGATCTTTGTCCACCAGTGTTTTCCCGCATATTATGCGCAGAGGTTTCATGCCGATCGCGTTAATTTTACTCCTGACCTTTTCTTGACAGGTCCATGTCTCGCTACCGTATAGTACAGTCGTTACGAATATAGAATTATGTATGGTCATTTTAGCTTTTTCTGATATGTTTTTATTTGTTAGGATGGACCCTGCTCTACCGATAACCTGCTTACCCTTATTTATGCGCCTATCTAACTCCCCATCTATTTTTCCGTCGCTAGTGAATACACTACCTAGATATACGTACTTGTCAACTTGTTGTAATCTCTCATCATTTAGGACAATGTTGCATATTGTTTTCTCACTTTTTCCCTCAAACACCATGATTTTTATTTATTTACGTTAATTTTGAGGTCCATGTTCTTCATGCTTGTGTTAAGTTTATTCAACATTCTTTGTAAGTCCTCGATTGATTCTGCCATAACAATCTTGTCATCTGCGAAAGCTAACCCACGTACCTTAACTGTTTGGAGATCTACACCTTCTTCGTCGAAGAGTGCAGTTCTTAGACACTTATCCATGAATATGATAAATAGCCACGAGGACATAACGCATCCTTGTTTTAAGCCTTGCATAATATCGAACCAGTCACTCAGTTTCCTATTTACCCTTACACTCGCTTTACTACCTGTGTATATTGTTTTTATTGCTTGTAGGAGCCCTCCATTTACTCCGTACTCTTTAAGGACTTCCCAAAGTTTATTTCTATTTACTTTGTCAAATGCTTTTTCTAGGTCAATAAATGCACAGAAAACTTTCTTTCCTACTCTCAAGCTTTTTTCTGTGATCTGTCTTCGGCTAAATATCTGATCTGTACATGATCTCCCTGGCATAAATCCACTTTGGACTTCCCATATCTTTTCTTCTGTGATTTCCATTACCCTACGAATAAGTATTTTTGAGTATATTTTACTTACGGTACTTAGTAGGCTGATACCACTGTCATTACTGCAGTTGCTTTTATCTCCCTTTCTTTTGTATATTGGTACGATAATCGCTTTTCTCCAATCGTCTGGGACTTCTCCCGTCTCGATACATAAATTTATCAATTCGCACAACCAGTGAGGTATGTACTCGCCACCGTATTTAAGCATTTCAGCGCTAATACTGTCTACACCCGCAGCCTTACCGTTTTTCAAGTTCTTTATTATGTCTTTGACCTCAGTGACACAGACTTTTTCAATTGGGTTTTCTAATGCATTATGTTCTATGTCGCAGTTTTGTTGTCCTATATCTTCACCTCCTAATCTGATATATATATATATATATATATATATATATATATATATATATATATAATTCTTTGTTGGAAAGTCCTCTACAAGTCCTATAACTTTCCCGTTACATTTTGTTAGATCCACAGAAGTTATTCCAAAAACCCCAAAAAGTGATTTTCCCATGTATTTTACATGGACTGCCCAGTGGCGCTGTACCCGGCAAAATCCAAATTTCGGAGAAACAAAAATTATGCAATTTCTTTTTTCGGATTTAAAACCAAATTGGAGGGTCGTTTCCCTCTATAGAAAAAAGTGATTTTGAACCACCCTAGTACCCACTTCTCCCCCAAATCACATTTCCCATTTAAACTTCGTATGTATCGATCAGCAACTAAATACCTCCGCTTATATATTTTTTAAATTGAAAATTAGATTTTTAATCGCCCTCATACGTTGAGAAAACTTGCGCTTCAAGCTAAAAATATCGTTGCCCTTCATTTTCTTTGAAACTTAATCACATCCCAATAAAAATTTTCAAGTTTATATGAAAATGTTGGATATGTCCTTTTTTTGCAGCGTTTTTATCCAATTTTGCTGTAAAAAAAGATTGAGGGTTTTTTGTGTATTTTAGTGTATGTAATGAACCTTCATTAAAAAAAATGTTGGATAACACAAGAATACATAAAATTATATGCCTTCTCGAGTAGCAGGATAATTTCAAAGATAAATTCAAATATACTTGCTACCTGAATTTTATGTTCGCTTCCTCCAATCACGCCCTCCCTCGTTCGCGATTGAAATATTAAAGAGAGTCGCGTCGAGGATATAATTTTTGTAAAAGTATCAGATGGTAGATCGTTAAACCGGGTCGTTGTCGTCTAGCTCGAAGCCGGCATTGGTTAATGGCAGATCCTCTGGACGAGAGTTACGATTGCTGCAGGGCCACATGGCAATAAGCAAGGTTGAATTACACGTAATTACGAAAGTCGTGCGATAATGTTGTAAACCATGGTATGATGTTAGGCATAGAATATAAAACCATGTTTTGCACTCATTGATGTTATGCATCTACGCTTCGGCATACTTCCCTGAAAATTGAACACGTTGGAAAAATGTGGCTAAAAATTATTTTTACCCATTGGAATAACATGGAAAATTTCAAATCGATATCGATGGCTCCACTGCAGAGTGCTCCAGTTTTGGTTCTGTCCGTGTACCACTCCAGGTTTTTTCTGCCCGTATACAGCCCTAAGTTTTGAGCAAATTTTTTAGGAGAGATGATTAAAGTTTAAAGTCTAATCTAATAATGTAACAAAAATGTGGTAAAAAAAGGAAGACAGTATTCATAAATAGCTCAAGTTTTTACCCCAATACTGTTAACAAACATTTGCCAATAAACATGTTTATATTAATAAAAATGTTATAATTAAGCAATGACTATTCTCCATGGTCAATCATTTTGATTATTATTTCAAGTAATCAATGAAATGAACACTAAATTTGTCTAGAAATAGCATTCCCAGGGATGAGAAAGCTTTTTTATTTAATATTGGCACATTTATATACGTTGCATATATTTAATATGCTTTTCTCCAATAATTTGTAGGTTATGTCATTCTATCCGTCAATGTATAAAAAATTTACAAAAATCAATAAAAACGGAATTATAAGATTATTGAGATTTATTATTCAATTATACAAAAAATTGTAAATACTTTAAATGAGAGAAATATCTTTCTAAATGACATTGTAAAACGTCTCATTAGAAACAGATATATGACAACTGAAAAAAGAGGGAGAAAAAAAGAAAGAGACAACGAAAACACCTCGCTCTCGTTTCTTTATTATTTATCCGTCTTTTTTATATTACCAGGATCCAACATGTTCCGCGGCCTTATAGACTTCCTCATGAGGGAAATTTTAATAGGAAACTAATAAGGAATATTTGTATATGTTATGCTAATAATAATTAAAAAGAAGAATTGAATTTGAAGTCAATTGTCAAGGAAATATTAACTGGTCAACCCAACAATATCGATCAATTTTCCCAATAATTTCACATGTCCTTTTTGTTAACGAAAAAATGAATTCTTTTTAAAAAAAATATATAATTCTTATTGATAGGGATGTCATTATTCAAAAATAGACTTCGGTTGTGCAATTTTGTGCGTTCACAAAAGTTTAAGAAAAATTACTTCCTTATCATTAAAAATAATTTATTTAAAAGAAAAAGTCATATAATGGCATCCTGGTACATACCAAAAGTATGTTTGCCAGAAGGATGTTTCATGTACGACTTAATCGCATTAATTAAAGAATTTCCATAAATGAAAGCATCACCCTTGATACCTGCAGTAATGGTGGTCTAAGGAAGAATCATTGAATACTTTAATAAGATTCATTAAATACGTGTACTGTGTATACAAAACTGCAATTATATTACATTTAAATTATTTAGGAATTTCACTCTATTAATTATCAAAAAATCTTTAATATTTCTGAAGACACTGATTTAAAATAAATTTATTGAATGTTTGCTGCAAAATAGAAAATAAGACAATTTTCTTAAAAAGGAAATTACTAAAATGATAGATGTGTTTAATCACTATGACAATGTAAAGAACTTATTTTCTTGGGAAAATAATCTAAATATAGATTTGTATGTAATTCTTTAACACTTGGCTTTTACGATCTCTGTTCTATGAAGCTGTGGTCCCTATTTTTTCAAGTTTAGGGTGAAATGAGACACTTGTTGCAGTATGCGTTGTATCCTTGAACTAGACAGCCATCCTTTAAAATCAGTGAATATATTCAGAATGATAAAATTTTGATTTTTGTCCAATGTGATTAGAAATAATTTTTTTAAAGAAGTGTTTTCACCTTTTACTGGATTTAAGGACATAAACAACAAAAGGATAAGTTTTTATCATAGATTGAAATTGAATTTTTCTTGATTTTGATTTAATCAGATATTTCAAACTGATTGACAGTTAAAAAAATTTCAAAAATTGTTTATTATTATACCATTGAGCCATTGTCCTTCCGGGGTAGGCGTGACTCGCTCGGTTGGAAAATAGTAATTTTGGGAAGGAGGCATAGATTTTTTAGATTGATCTAGAATTTTCGTGTCACTAGTCACTAGTCAATAGGCTACCTAGATATATGTACATATCAACCTGTTCTAATCTCTCATCATTTAGGGCAATGTTGCGCATTGATTTCTCACCTTTTCCTTCAAACACTATGATTTTTGTTTTATTTACGTTAATTTTGAGGCCTATGTTCTTCATGCTTGTATTTAGTTTGCTCAACATTTTTCGCGAATCTTCAATTGATTCTGTTATAACAACCTTGTCATCTGCGAAAGCTAACCCACGTACCCTCACTGCTTCGAGATCTACACCTTCTTTGTCGAAGAGGGCCATTCTTAGACACTGGTCCACAAATATGATAAATAGCCATGAGGACATAATGCATCCTTGTTTAACACCTTGCATAATATCGAACCAGTCACTCAGTTTCCCATTCACCCTGACACTCGCTTTGTTACCTGCATATATTGTTTTTATTGCTTGTAGGAGCCATCTATTGACTTCGTACTCTTTGAGGACTTCCCAAAGTTTACTTCTATCCACCTTGTCAAATGCTTTTTTTTGGTCAAAAAACGCACAAAAAACTTTCTTTCCTACTTTCAAACTTTTTTCTGTGATCTGTCTTAAGCTAAATATTTGATCCGTACATGATCTTCCTGGCATAAATCCACTTTGGACCTCCCATATCTTTTCTTCTGTAATTTTCATTACCCTGCGGATAAGTATTTTTGAGTATATTTTACTGACGGTACTTAATAAGCTGATCCCTCTGTAATTATTGCAGTTGCTTTTATCTCCCTTCCTTTTGTATATTGGTACAATATTCGCTTTTCTCCAATCGTCTGGGACTTCTCCCAACTCGATACATAAATTTATCAATTCGCACAACCTGTGAGGTATGTACTCGCCACCATATTTAAGCATTTCAGCGTTAATACTGTCTACACCAGCAGCCTTACCGTTTTTTAAGTTCTTAATTATATCTCTAACTTCAGTGACACAGACTTTCTCAATTGGGTTTTCTGATGCATTATGTCCTATGTCACAGTTCTGTTGTCCTATAGCTTCACCTCCTGATAATTCTTTAAAAGAGTCCTTCAAAGCGTCTACTATCCCGTCTGTATCATATAGCAATTCACCTTTGCTGTTTCTCATGCTGACAATCTCTGTACTTTTACTTTCCTTCATCTGTTTAATCATGAATCATTACAAATTAATTTGATAAATAAACAGAAATATATACATATTTCATCTACTATTAAACCATCATGTGGGGTCCTTGTAAAGTTTCAAGTAGTAATATTGATGAAAAAGCCAAGTTTATGTGTTGTGAAATGGTTAAATTGTCTATTTGTTCAATAAATTTGTTTAAGTAATCACGCATGCTTAACGGAAACGAAAGTATTGGAAAATATTTGGTATTTTAAATAAGTCGATTGCATTCAAAACTGGAAGCTCATTTAACCAATAATATGCAATAGCTGATTATTAAATTTGTCGCTAATAAATATATAATTTGTTATTTAAAGTCAGGATTGTAGAAGAGATTTTTAGAAATGTACTTACAGATTTTTAATATGTATATATTGTATAATTGAAAAAAGTTTGAAAAAATTGGAGGGCTCCATCTTCAGAATTTTTCGGGTCATTTTGATAGTTAAATAAAAAAAAAAAACATTGAAACATTCTCAAAAAATGACTTTCACAATGTTTTTCCAATTTCAATGCAAAAAAGATCTAAATGAAAATTATCAACATCAATTAAGAATTGTACTTTCTAGCTTAATATGTCGGCTGAAATTTTATTTGGAATTTCTGCGGACCCAAAAATATTTTTCACTAGTATAATTCGACGCCTCCATTCAATATGAGTCTATGTGCTAACAGCGCTCTGTATGAGACTATTCCCTATGCTTATACACAGCGCATAGTCTCATACAAGGCGCTGTCAGCACATAGACTCATATGGAATGGAGGCGTCGAATTGCACACACGAGAAGCGCGCGCCAGTCGTGTGTTCGTGCCTCTGGGTTTTTATTTCCCAACAATAAAAGTACGAACAATTTAAAAATCTATTATTAAAAAAAATTAATATTAAGAGTTTTTCAAATTATTGAAACAATTTGAATTACAAATTTTCCAAATAAAACAATTTATGATTAGGTAAAATTTAAAAAAGGACAATATTTCGAATCGAATGAAAAGCAATTTAAATTGTATCATTTCTAAATAAATGCGTTCAAAATTAAATCATTTGAAATTGAAACTGTTGGAAGTTGAAAATTTTTTAATCAAAAGCTCTCAAAATTTAAAAATTTCAGACTCAAATTTTTAAAGAGCACAATTTCATTAGAAAGGAGTTAAAATTGTATTATTTCTGATTCAAAGCTTTCTAAATTAATCAATTTTATTTTAAATTGAAGAATCTTGAAATTGAACAATTTCAGATTAAAATTTCGAAAATAGGTCAATTTCAAAACGTTAAAAAATGAATATTTTCAGATTAGAGTTTTGAAAATTGGATCATTTGAAAATCGAAGGAATTTAAATTATACTATTTCTAATTACAAGCGTTCAAAATTGAATATTTGTAAATAACAATATTTAAATTTGATCAATTTTCAATGAGAAGTGATTAAAATTTGATAATTTGGAATTGTAAACTAAATTGAATCTTTCAAAGTCAAAGATTCTAAAATTCGAGAATTTTCGATTGTTATTACAAAAAAAAATTTATAATTTAACCTAAAATTGATAAGACAAATTTTTCTAAGCTCAAAAAATAAATCAACCCTCATTTTCATGATTCAAAGTGGAATGATTTCCAATTAAAAACATTTAAAATTGAATTATTCAAAAATCTGTTCAAAATAAAAATTACTTTACAAATGGGCAATTATAGTTTTTAAAATTCAACCATTTTAATTTTCATTGTAAAATTAAAACTTATGAAAGAGACAAATTGAAAATTTAGTGTTCACATGAAAATTCAGAACTCTAAAGTTGTAACCATGCAAAATTAAAGAAATTATTCAATTACTGAGTTATCAATTTTAGGTATTTTGATTTTGATCTATTTTAAATATAAAAAAAACTTTTCGGTTGATTTTCAAGTCGTCTAATTTTTTACGCTTCATTTAGAATTATTATTCATTCTTGAAATTTTCCAAACAAATATTTTATAATTTCATATGGTTTACTTATTTTTAAATCTTCAACTAAAAATCGGACAATTTGAAGATATTATATTGAAAATTGAAAATTAGAAAAAAAATACAAAACATGGTTGCTATGTTTGAAATATCCAATGTTTGGAATAATTGCATAGTTTTAAACTTTTCAATTCGAAATTGTTTTTTCTTTTGAGTTTAGTTTGCAATTTTTAATATTTTAGAACATTTTCAAATAAAAAATAATTCAATTTTCAAACGCCTGGTTCTAAAATATTATCATTTTTAAGGCTTGAATTTTGCAACTATCAAGTCTTTAAATTTAATATTCTAAGATTTCGAAAAATTTAAAGCACCAAAAAATATAGCATATTTTAATTTGAAAAATGATGAATAAATAATAAATCACTGTCATTTTTACTGATCAAAATTGAAGAATTTGAAATATTATAAACCTTTAAAGTTTAATTATTCTAAAAACTTTGAAAATTATATGCTTTCTAATTGAAAACTTTTAAACCTAATGAATTTAAGCTTGAAATGTTAAAAATTAAACAATAAATTTGAAGCTTTGTTTAAAAATTGAAGAATGTTTAAATTAGGATCTTAAAACGAAGTCGTTGAAAATAATTGATTTTCAAATTGTGCATTACGATTTAGAAACTTCAATCATTTTAATTCCAGGGAAACAACTTTATGTTGCTTCAAGTGAGAAACAAACAAGAAAAGAAGAAACAAGAAACAAGTTCATCACGTCTGACGTTTTAGGTTAGGTTGACGCGGCCATAATCGTACATGGATGACAGTGAATGCGCATGTGCGGAGTACAATTATGAGCTCGTAATTCTCCTAGGAGTATTGTGGGATCATTATTGTACTGCGAACGTGCACATTTAGCCTTATTCCTTCTGTTGTATAAACGGCTACTTTGAGAACTAAAAAGACTCTGGTAAAATGTGTAAATCATGGCTGGGTTACATACAAAAATTGTTATCACACCGCCATCATAAGTGCGATTTTAGGTATTTCGAACGATACATAAAATAGCACTTTTAAGCATAGGCTATACAATGTAACTTAGGATATTTGGGGTATTTAAGGTATTCATTTAGGATACTTAGGGTGTTTTGGGATCGACTTCCTACCCCACGCACATTACCGGACTCCGTCTCTGGAGCCTCTCGGGTTTTTAGATTAGGACTCTATGCAACTTATTTGCACTTATGATTGACTGGTGTGATAAAAAATAGTATGTGACACTCGGCCCCTATGTGGCACTTTGCCTCTTAGGGTCCTTGTATCACAAATAACTATTATGTAACGTAGGCGTGATTCACAGGTTTTATCAGCGTCTTTTTAGTCCTAAAAGTAGCCTTTTACACAACAGGAGGAGCGAGAGTAAATGCGCATACGTGGAGTACGATTATGAATTCATAATTTTTTTTCTAGGAGTATTATAAGCTCATAATTGTACTCTGCACATGCGCATTTGCTGTTGTTAGTATACGATTATGGTCGCGTCAACTTAACTTAAAATATCAGATGTGATAAACTTGTAAATCATACCCTTGTTACGTAAGGTATCGTGTACACCAAGGAGGCAAACGTCTTTTAACCCACGCGTGTTTGCAATACTCGGCTTCTACTCGCGCTCATTCACGCCTCGTTATTGCAAACTCACGCTCGGCTGAAAAGACTGAGTTTGTCTCCTAGGTATACAATATACTCACTTAGAGAAAAAGTTGACTTGACACTAAAGCATCGTCCTCCTGCCTGTTTGATCTCGAACCGCGTGAATATATTTCTTACACAAACAGATTTATTTGGTTGTAAGATTAGGTGAAGTTAGTCACATAAGGATAATTTTTTCTGCAAAATGATTCCTGTTGAGACGAATGAAAATCCTCTTAACCTTAAATTTAAGAGGAAATTCTATTTACGTCAAGAAACCTTTTTTTGTCACAAGAGGTCATTTCTCTTAGTGCTATTAGAAGATGTCAAACTGACGTACACTGGAACTTGGATTTAATCAGTCTGGGCTTACGTCCTTTCGACAATTTATGTCCTCGCCGGTTTCGTGATAAGAGGAGCCGAAAGAGAGGCGGTGCTCTGTCAAGCGTCACAAACAGCATGAGGGCCGCACTCTCAGCGCATTAGTTGCATCAGGTTGCGTCATGCATCCAAATCCGAAAGAAATGATTCACGCGACTCTGTTTAGGTTTGCATTGTCTGGATTTCTGTTAAAGGCCACTGCAAGCCATGCCCGCAACCGTACTCAATTCCAAGTTACAGGGTATATTTTTTCGATGTGGACAGAATTAATGAATCGTAGGTTATTTTAGTATCAATTATTAATAAAGCTTGTGAAAAATTCCTGTAGAATGTATACTACATGTATTTGTAGAGCGTGTTGCAGACGTCTTATCGGAATCCAGAACATTATACGAACGCGCGAAGTACGACGACCAAAAATTCAAGACTCGGTAATTAAAACCAAACCTGAAAATGTTTCGATGCATAAGTATATACGTACACGGAGTTGCACACAAAGGGATGAGTCTGTAGCCAGCTTGGAGAACGTTCGAGCGTTAATGGCCCTCGAACACTCAGATCGTGTGGATTAATTGGCCTCGTAAAACTAGCGGATGAATGCACCATCGACTCGGCCGGTAGTATTGCTGCACCCCCACCATTTTTGGAAACCACTAAAAAAAGTCAACGACTCTTTTCTTTTTCTTATATTTAAATTACTTTCTCCTTGCTTGAAGTACAAGTATTCAAATCGATAGAAAATTGCGTATTAGGGTCAACAAGGGGTCATCCATAAACTACATTACTAATTTTTGCCTATTTTTGCCCCCCCCCCCCTCGCGCAAATTAACGTAGCCCAAAATTCTCTCAAAACCAGGGAAATAGCGTGTTTTTTCTGGAAAATAGGGGAATACATTTTTGTAAACAAGATAGTTAAATTTTGAACCAAAAAGGATTTTCTGCCAAAAGCGATGTCTTTTCAACCAAAAAAGATGAATGCTTATAATTACAAAAAATCAATTTTCAACCAAACAGTTCCATTAACAATCAAACAGTTGAACTTTGAAGCAAAAGAGACGAATTTTCCACAAATTAGTTGAACTTTCAACCAATAGTTGATTTCTCAAGCCAAAAGGACGAATTTTTGCGAAAACAGTTGATTTTTCAAGAAAAACGTTTATTTTTAACCAAAAAAGATAAATTTTTAATTTGAAACGACAAATTTTTGACAAAACAGTTGAATTTTCGACAAAAAAAGATGACTTTATCAAAATACTTTAATTTTCGAACAGAAAAGATTAAAATTCAACCAAAAGCAGTTGAATTTTAAAGCCAAAAAGACGAATTTTTCAGAGGGCAGTTTAATTTTCAACCAGCTGAATTAAACGAAAAAAAAAAAAAATAGTTAAATCTTCAACCACATAAATTAATTTTCAATCCAGACAGATGAATCGTAAACCAAATAGTTCAATTTTCAACTGAAAAATATATTTTTTGGATCAAAAGTAGAATAGTCAAATTTTTAGTTGAAAAATTAATTTTCAACAACCAAAAAACGAATGTTCAATAAGTTTAATTCAACAAAAAAATACGACTTTTCAATCAAATAGCTAAATCCTTAACCAGAAACATGAATTTTCAATAAAAAAGACTAATTCTGTAACCAAAAAGACGAAATTTGAACAACAGACATACATTTTTAATCAAATATTTGAATTTCAAACTTATAAAGAATAATTTCCAACCAAAAATAGAATACTTAAACTTTTAGGTAAAAAGATGAATTTAAAAAAAGAAATAACTTTCAACAAAAAAGTTAAATTTTTAACCAAAGAGGTAAATTTTCTGAAAAGAAGATTAATTTTATACCAAAAAAATCGAATTGTTAACATAATTTTTTAATTTTATAGAAAAAAAGACCGATCATCTACAAAATAGTTGAATTTTCAATCCGATAATATGATTTTTCAGCAAAAAAGATAATTGTCTAGCAAACAGTTGATTCATAAAAATAGTTTAATTTTTAAGCAAGTAGCTCAATTTTCAACCAAAAGTATGAATTTTGAACAAAAAATATAATTTTTAACCAAATAGATTAATTTTCTACCAATTTGTTGAATTTTCAAACCAAAAGACGATTTTTCTACAAAAAAGTTTCATTATCAACACGCAAATATGAATTTTCAAATAAAATTATGAATCTTCAATTCAAAAAAATTATTTCTCAAAAATTATTTTAACTCTAAACGAAGTAGTTGAATTTTCAACCAAAAAAGATGCATTCTCAACAACGCATATAATAGTTGATTTTTCCACCAAAAAAGTCAAATTGTCAACAAAATACTTAAATTTGTCTACTAAAAATGATCAATTTCTAACTGAAAGTATCAAATTTCAACCAAAAATGAAATAATTACATTTTTATTTAAAAAAATTAATAAATAAAATAAAAAAACAGTCTAATGTTATGAATCTCAAAAGCAAAAAAGTTTCCAATAAAAGAGTTCAACATTCAACCCAAAAGATGATTCTTTAACCAAGAATACGAATTTTCTAAAAATGAAGCAGTTGAATTTTTAACAAAAGAAATGAATCTTCAAAGAAAAAGATGAATTTTTAGCTATTTAGTTCAACTTTCAACCAAGTTGCAGAATTTTCAGCCAAAAAATATGACTTTTTAGCAAAATATTTGCATTTTCAACAAAGTAATCAAATTTTCAACCAAATAGTAGAATTTTTAACCAAACGGGTTGAATTCCGAACCAAAAGTATAATAGTAGACTTTAGAAGCAAAAATTTTTGGATTTTCTTATTGGGTTCTATTAATTGAATTAGCATTCAAGCGAAAAAAGGGAAATTTTCTTGAAAACAGGGAAAAAAAGAAGAATTAAAAAAAAAGGGAATAAGAAATAAATAAATTGTGAGGTTTGAAATCTGAAAGGTATTTTTAAACTTATTAAGATATTATTGAGCAGTCTCAAACTATGTTCTAATTTTATCATCAGGGAACGTACTAAATATTATCTAAGTTCGTAACGTGCATATGATATTTTTTATAACAAATTATTTATTTCAGACTTTTTTTGAAACAGAAGCATGATTTTTGTTCATATGTAAAAATTTGAGAAACGTTGTATTTATTTTTATGTAAATTTATTAAATTTTGGATAATTACGAACATTTTAAAAACTTTGGATACTTATGACAAATTTACAAATTATCAAAAATTTTTAAAATATTAATCAAATCTAAATTTGGAGCAAGACTCTAAATTGTTTGTCCTTTTTTTCGACTGTTGTTGTGAATACATTTTTGATAGAGAGTTTTCTTCGGGCCGTAAGACCGAAGAAAAAACTCCGTTTAATCATTTTTTTTAATATTAAAAATTTGGAAAATTAGACAAATTTAAGGAAATTTAGAGTATGTAAAAATTTTCAAAATTTGTTGAACTTTTATATTGTTTTTATTATTCCATATTTTATATTGCATATTCACGGAGAAAAATGGAAGGTCATTTTAGCCATGCAGATGTGCAGACAGACTATATTGCAGAATCAACTATAGGACAGCCCTTGAAGATGGCTAAAGCGACTATCTCTAATAGGTTAAAACAAGAGGTTCAAATCGATCATCTCACAGTGTCGACTTGGTCATCTAGGACGGTCGACTCAAGCGTCATAGAAAGTCGACCCGATCATGAGAGATGGCCGGACCGGTCATTATAAAGGGTCGAATCG
>CAKNYM010048461.1:70656-92809 GCA_932195095.1 Andricus curvator
ATATATATAATACACTGGATGCAGGATTCAATGGAAAACGCGTGTGCCACCTTGAAGGTTTCAGAGCCGCCATTTTTTAGGGTTGTTTTGATTCGGGGCCATTCGGGATAGATCGGGATATGCGGGAGATTCAAATGTAGTATGGAAGAGAACTCAAAAATATTAATAAAAATCATGTAAAATTCAGTTTATTATCAATGAGTCAATCGACTAAAACTGGAAACTAAATGAAACTTAATAGAAAGTAATTACATAAATAAAAATAATCGAACAGTTCAAAAAAGGGAAAGTAGATGTGATTTTAAATTGGTGGAATACAAATTTTGTAAACACGTGGTCTAGAATATTTTTTTATTTTTTCTCTTGAAAAGTACAATAAAACTTTGAAGAATATTGCAATGAGATAATTTTAAATTAAGATGTGTAACTGATCGCTATCACATAAAAGCTTCTATGTTTGAACTTTAAAGCAATATTGAAATATTAAAAGACAATAATGAAAAATCGTTATTAAACACCAAAAAACCTTAAGTTTGAAGTTTTTTCAAATGTATAGCAATTTATTCGAAACCATATATATGCCATTTAACATTATCTCTTTTCAATATTCTCAATATTTGTCATTCTAGGTCAAAAAAGGACAACTTTCTGACTGAAAATAAAAATTGAACAATTGAGAAAGAATTGATCACGGTCATTGGAATTAAAAGATTCAAACTCTTGAAGATAAACTTTTTTTCTGTTGAAGTTACAAAGACTGAACAGCAAATTCGAGCACTCAAAGTTAAATTAAAAAAATTTTTAAACTTACAAAATTGAACCTTGAAATTTATTTAATTTAAACGCTTAATAATTAACGCGTATAAAATGGAAGCTTTCAACACTTTTCAATTTAAATTGTTTAAATTAAAAGTCGTTAAACTGCAAAATTTCAACTTTTATACATTGTACAGTTATAAGATTAAAAAAAAACAGAAATCCATGCTATCATTTTCAGTGCTGTGAATTGAAGAATTAATCAAAAATTTTTCAAAATTATAACATTTTAAGCAACTCGAATTTTTCCTACAATTTTTTGAAAATCCTGCAAAAGTAAAAAAAATTACCTTAAAATCATCCTGATTCTTTTTTGAAAATTTTATCAAATATTTTTTTTAAATTAACTAAAGAAGTAGGAATTTTTTTATTAATTTAAAACCTTTCAAAATGCTTGAAAAGTTTATAAATTTTGTGTTCGAAATTTTAAAACATCTGCATTCTGTCTACAATCTTTTTTAATTTTGCTCTTAATATTAATTTTTCAAAATAAAAAATCATTTTAAATCTTCTCAGCAATCTTAAAAATTATTTTGTTTTCTTAAAACCTTTAAAGATCCATAAAAAGCTTCAAAATTGTATTTCGAAATCTTCAAGAATCTAATCTTGTTTTTTATTTCTCGAAATTTTGTCCAGTTTTAAATTAAGTTTGGATCTTCTCAAAACTTGTAAATATCTCTCAAACTAACTCACATTTTTTCTAAATTGATAATTGTTCAATTGTTATTTATGCATCAAAATTCAATAATTTCACTTACATATAACAAATTTGTTTAATGGGACAATTAAAATTGTATGGAAAGTAAAATATTGCTGAATATCACAAAAAAGTCTTCATTAATTTAAAAAATTCAAATTAAATGGTTAAAAATGGAATATTTTAGATTGAAACAATATTTTAATAGGATTCGGAATTAAATAAGAGCGTTTAATTATAAATTTATTAATTTGAAATTATTTTAGAAGTAAGAACAGTTTATCAGGTTTCAATCAGAAGTTCACATTTTTTTAACTACTGAGGCTTTCAAATTGAAAAATTTATATTTTTAACGTTAAAATCTGTTCAGAATCGTCTTTTAAAATAAATGGTTGTTCAATTCACAATAATCGCACTACCGTTTATTGTGATTTATTATAATAGCAAAAGTTCTTGGTAAAAGTGAAAAATTATTTTTATTGTAGTTCCTTGTAGAAAATTACATATTACATATCCTACAAAAATTTTCAGTAAAGTACAAGTCGAAACGTTGATGTGGATTCTCAAAGTGTATAGTTTGTAATTTTTTTTTTTGAAATTTGTACATTTTTACAATAAACTACTAGTATATACAACACAATTCTTAAGTACAGTTTCCCAATATTTCAACTTTGGTGAAATCTTGTATTTTTTGTAGAGATTTGTAACATTCTACAATAATTTTACGTACAACTAAAAGATTTTTATGACGTCAGAAACCCAAATTAAAAAATGCAAAATCCTGCAGTTTTCTGTAATACCTTGTAGATTTTTAGGACAAAGTAAAACACATATTAGCAATAAAAAGTTATTCAAATTTTTGAATTATCGAAAGTTATTCTTTATTGTTAATTTTTGTTGCTTCTTCAACAAAAAAGATTAAAATTTTTAAATAAAAACTAGCAATTTTAGCTAAATTGCAGGTTTTATCAGAATTCATAATATCCCATCGACTTTCCTTTTTTTGTACTGTTCGATTATTTTTATTTATGTAATTACCTTCTATTAAGTTTCATTTAGTTTCTAGTTTTAGTCGATTGACTCATTGACGATAAACTGAATTTTACATGATTTTTATTAATATTTTTGAGTTCTCTTTCATACTACATTTGAATCTCCCGCATATCCCGATCTGTCCCGAATGGCCCCGAACCAAAACAACCCTAAAAAATGGCGGCTCCGAAGCCTTCAAGTTGGCACAGATCGTTCCATTGAATCCTGCATCCAGTGTTGTTGCTTCAAGTTGGAAAACAATTTTACAAGCTGTCAAAATGACGTATACTAATAAGCTTCAGCAAATAAATTTTCATAATTTAATTCTTAAAACTTATTAAATATATGTATGTATATATATATAAGTGAATTTAAGTTTATAAAATCAAAAGTGACTCCGTCGACCCGTAAACACCCGCCGCTCAGTGACCTTATGAATTATTTTTGGCCGATCATTCTTTACTGTTGCGAGTATAGGAATGATTCCTGTTCTGGACTGGACCCTGTATAGTGCGCTAGAGGGTTAAGGCAGTCGTCGAACTGTCATCTCTTTAGTTGTCTCAAGAAGTTAATACCACGATTACACTTGAATCAATAACCTGATTTTAAACTTGAATTTTTTTACACCGCCCAGTTCAGTTATAAACACCTCGACTACGAGCACTAAAGACCCAATTTTTCACTTCCATTTTTCTCCGTGTGGCGAAGGCCTGGAATTTTAGAATCGTAATTCTCTAACAACCCTGGTTATAAACGCATGAAAAGTTTCTTAAGTTGACTAAAATCTTGAGATTATAGTACTTTAGAGTCAGACATTAGTGAGAAGTTTATGCATGACTAATAATATAGTATGACAATTATAAGTGGTAGTTTCCAGGTAGTAGCCTCGAGGACTATCTCTTAGTATTGCTTCTACTAATTTCATGTTTCTCGACATTGTTATAAATCTTTGCGACTGTACTTACGGACACAGGAGAGAAATATATGCAAGTTATATTGAAAGCTAGGAACTTGAATATAGCAGGTGATTCCGGTAGGCGCGAGCTAACGCAATCTCGATTCCGATCGCGGTAGAAGCTGGTTTCATTAATCCATATGCCGCATGCCCGAAGCCAATGTATCAAATGGTTAATTAATCAATGTTTATATTATTGCATGCCGGCCCGAAGCGTTGCTACCGTTGCTACCGTCTTACCTCTGCTACCGTATGCATAATCTTTTATTTTCTACCCCTTTTTATCTTGTCTGCATATTTCTCATTCTTTCGATCTTCGCATTTCTTTCCTAATTTGCTATTTCTCCCTATTCCTGTTTCTTATTCTCTTATTTGTTCCGGAATAAATGGAGAAAAGGATTTCTGGTGTCAGATTATCCAATATCAAATCTGATAAATTATCTGCAGTAACGCTGATCGACGATCATGTCATTTTCTGAAACAGCCACGATATTCTGTAACTATGCTTGCTTTCCTGGATAGTGTGACATAAATTATAATTTTCATATACATTGGAACCTGGATTTCCGTAAACTGGATACGTGCGTTCCTAGAATTGATTCTTGGCAATTTTGTGACGAAGGGAGCCGCATGACCGAGAGGGAGAGGCGGTGCTCAGTCAAGCGTGACAAACAGCACGAGGGCCGCACTCTCAGCGTTAGTTCTGAGTCCCTAGATTTGTCTCGAAGGCAACTGCGGGTTATGCCCAAAACCGTGCACAAATTCTGGTTCCAGTGTATATATTCAGGGCTGCTACAGACTAATGTACTTGAAAAAGTGCCTAATTTAAGCTAAAAAGTGACTAAAAGTCACTACTGTTTGCACAAAAAGAGGCCTGTAAGGTTTACAAAATTAGTTAAAATTCTATTACTGAATTCAGGATGAAAACCAAGATCACAATTGGTAGAAAAATTCTACTAGTAATGTTGAGACAAATTGTAATACATTTTATTACAAGCTAAGCCAACCTTTGATATTTAACTGCCGTATTTATATTTTGATGATTTACAATAGGAACTAGAAAAACCAGAAATTATAAATAAAAATAATTTTAATTTTAATGATATTTCACGAAAATAGGGAAATAATAAGAAATAAATTCTTCTAAATAAAATTATTATAGGTACCATATTGAATTTAACATGAAATGCTTTAAATTTCTTACCTTTCAAGTAAAAACATTTAAATTACAACAACATAGAAGAGAATTTAACCAAAAAGATGAATTTTTAACCAAGAAGATTAATTTTCTACTGAAACCCACGAATTTTTTACTAAAAAGAATTAATTTTCAACCAAAAATGTAATAGTTAAATTTTCAGTTAAAACCGTTAATTCTAAAACAAAAAAGAAAAGAAAAACTTAATATTATATATAATATAATATTTAAACAAAGAAAAACATTTTCAACCAAAAAATTATAAATTTTCAACAAAATAGTTGAATTTTCAATAAAATGATTAAGTTTTCAACAAAATAATAAAATCTATACGCATAAATCATCAATTCTGAACCAAAAATATAATAGTGGACTTTGCAATTAAAAAGAATTGACTTTCAACAAAAAATTTTATTTTATTTTTCTCTTAGATAAAATCAAGAATAAGGTGGACAAAAGTGACTTTCGTGACTTTTTCTTAAAAGTTACTAAAAAGTGACTTGGAAAAGTGACTAAAAGAGACTTAAGTGATTATGCGGCAGCCCTATATTCTAAAAACAAAATAAGTAGTTTTTGACAAAGGAGAAGAGTCAGTAAAGACTGTTATTGAAGTCAGAATGTGAAAACAATTTCTTTTTGTAAAAATAGAAACTGCCACAAAAATTATAAAACAGTTTTCACTTTTCATCTCATCTTAAAATTATTCAATTTGAATGGTTCTTGAATAAAACCATTTCTTTTAAGTGTAGGATTTGAGGGTAAACTGGTTCTAACCTTTTTGTGTGTTTAATTCCACAAAAAAATATATTTTCCCATTTTTGGCCCAGAAAAACAACCCTTGTTGACCCTCCTTCACCTTTAAAAAAATATATAATTGTATAAAATAAATGTCTATTTGCAGACGACTTCGCTCAACAGTTCAGCTGCCCATTGTGGAATATTCTGCAATATTTTGAAAAAGTAAAATGAACTCTAGCATTTAAGAAAAAGTTTTTATTTTGAACAATCCCTGTGTACATTGAAGAGTCCTTGAATGTTTTTAATAAATCTGAAATTTCTCAAGAATGTTTCTAAATATTCAGAAATTTGTATCTGAATCTAATATTTTTTGATGATAGGGCCGTTGCAAAAAAAAGTGTCATTTATTTTTCAAGTTTAACTTAAAATATAAAAATAGATAACTATTTTGACTACACAGAAACGAATTTTTCTGAAGTTTCTATTTGTTTTTTCATTCTAAAATCCGTATATTTCTGAATATCTTTCGACCTTTTTGAATGATTATGCAATGTCTGGAATATAATATTTTACTATTAAATGACGTAACATTCGGTAAATGATTATTGCTTTCTCATAGAGGAAGCTTTGTAAAGCTGAAAATGTTTGAACTTCATTTTTTGACATATCCTAAATAATACCCATTATTGATTATTATTGATAACCAAGCAACGAAGGTCAAAGAATTAATCAATTTGATTAGTTTTATTTATTCTTAACGAAAACTATTTAAACGAATAATTTAATTTTTCATATTGAGTCAATCATTAATTCAATTTAAAATAATTCAGCGTACCTATCTTATTTCTTTCAATCACAAAAAAACACGAAATCCCACCAAGAACATCTGCAATGCACAAAATCTGCCAAGTACAACTACATGAATTTGTGAAATTAAAAGTTGGACAAGTAATTTGGTACAAAATATTCATAGTAAAATATTTAAAGAATTTTTCTCATGAAGTGCGGTACAGAAATTTCTAAATAAATATTAAAAAACCATATTAGATATTATGATGACTTAGCGGAATTGAATATGAAGCAAAATGATTTTGATAAAAAGTTTCTAACTATAGGAGATTGATGGTGTAATATAAATTCGGACAAGTTATATAATGTCTAATGTGGCTTTTTGAAATTTATTTTTAAATTTCTGTAGTGCACCTTATAAAGATGTTTCTTTATATATTTTATTATAAATATTTTTTCCTCAATTACATGTCCAAATTTGTTTTCATAAATTAATATGGTTGTATTTCGCAGATTTTTTGCATCGCAGATGTTTCTGGTGGGATAAATGATTATTCTAGATAAGGATTCTTGCTCGATCATGATAGATCTTGATATTTTATTTTCAAATGTCGTATATTGAGAGAGAAAAGGGGAAGAAGGACCAGGTTTCGTGAATATGGAAAAAAGAGGAATTTGAAAAAGGGGGAATTTGTCTATAAAATGATAGGTTCTGAAGAAATTCTAAAGAAAGTAGATTCTCGAAATGTTTACATTGCCCTGATTCTAAGAGACGTCTCTATTCGTCGTTAATAATTATCATAACGATAATTTGCCAGAGCCTCGACTTGATTCGCATTATTCATAGGATCTCTGATATTTTCACTCCCGCTCCCCTTTTCTCCCCAATGTGGAGTTCTTCATTATACGAAAGAACCAATCGGTCTCTCAGGGTCGAGTCTGACTACGGGTGGGTCAGACAAATGTTACGTACGGCTCGCACTTAATATCTGATATTAAGACTCAGATACCATTGAGTTAGCATAAAAGACAATGACGTGTTGACTCTTTTCAAGATTTATTTCCCATAATGATCGCTGACTCGCTCATTTTTATCGTCGCATTAGCACTTAATAGACATTTCTCGACACCTACGACACTTTGGTAACAGGTAAAGTCGTAACTTCACTATAGATTTTTCTTTCTCTCTAGTCAATATTCAGTCTGGATAGACAAGGATGCATTAAAATTGCTTTGTAAAGAAAGACCATCAGACATGTGGCGTTACGTTAATGTGCTATCCACGTTCAGAGGTTAACAAGAGGTTTATTATTTTAAATCTATGCATCATGTTAGACTCTCACCATTGGAAATATTGATCTCAGTTTAAAGTATATGGGGGAAAATCAACAAGTTAACAATATCGTGTCTCTAGAATATTATACGCTTATATTCAGATGAATATTTTTTTTCGTTACTAGGTTTTATTAAGAGTATTACTGCGAAATACTATGAAAAGAACGATACAGTTTGAACCAAATAATATATTGAAATGTGTGATGTAAAATTTTAATATGTATGGAGGAGTATTCTATGACCGTTTTTCTTAATCTTTCTTGATGAGATGGATCATCTATCACGTTGATTTTGTAGCGGTTCTAAACGTTCAAAAAGTCTCTGTGAACTGATTCACCCGGCTGCTCTGACCACAATCCAAATCCTTCGCCATCCAAAAAATGCAAGGAATGTTCAAGATGTTCAAAAATGACGTCAACTTACAATGTTACAGAAACTTTTGTACTGGCATAAAACTTTTTCAATTCTCTAATGAGCTTATGTAAATCCTGGCCGGGTGTCGACTTAGAAAAACAACAATCCACAATTTTGTTCATAGCTTTGAAAGCAGAAATGAACGGTGGAAGTGCAAATTTGCCTACATCTGGATAAATTTCTGCATCATCAAGTGCATCTGACTCTTGTGGAAGTTGTCTACAAGCATTTCCTTCGAAAATGTCTCCATGATAATTCTTTGCAATGATGTTCAACTTCTTTGGCCACAGTAACGTTTTTTCTTTTGTAAGTAGCGGCACTAATCCGTTTCAGAACAAATGGTTAACATAGCCTTGTAAAACATGTAATTCGGGAATTGGACATTTTTCAATAACAAGTACATTATCATCTTCTTTGAGGAGAGGTGAGTGAATAGTGCTATGATTTTCCATTGAAAGTTTCTTATTTCCACCTACAAGAGTGAACTGCTTATGATCATTTTTTAAATCTACATAAGTTTTTAAACGTAAAAAAGCGTTATCAACTTTTAAGCATTTCGACCCAGCATTGGATTCATCATCTTGCTCACTATCGGTTGAATCGTCTTCTTCATTCTCTTTCAGTTCTTTGAGTGAAATAAAACAGTACGGACAAGGATACCTTGAAGTGGCTGTCTGTTGACCATTAACGACGAGTAAAAGTTTAAAATCACTGAGTAACTTAAAAGGAATGTTGTTAACGTTGGTTAGATTGAATAAGGATTGTATATTTTCATAAGATTCTTTTACATCTGGTACAACAGCTAACAATATTAGTCTTTTGACACTTGTTAATTTAGCCATTTTGGCACAAGTAACACCTTCAGAATAAAGACTCCTTCTGTTTATTTTTGGCGAAGAAGGGTTTATTAAATATTCTTGAGCATATTTTAAAAAATTTTTGACCTCCATCTATCATCTTTTTTACGAGCACATTGCCTATTATACCTCTTTTCTCTGAAACGAACTCTAAAATTTCTTCTGCGTCTGCCCATACTACAGTTCTTTTAAGTTTTGTCTCTGAATTCGAAACATCATATTCGCACACATCGCTTTTGTATATACTATCTAGTGTTTTTGTTCTTTCGGAAACATGTTTGAGATAACAAGGCGGAACAGATTTTTTACATGCAATACTTTGTAAAAAATTCGTCATTTTTTTCATCTGTTTATCTGAAGAGCCGGTATTAGTGTGATAATTATGAAAGCTTCAGTAGTGAAAACAACAGTTTTTTTTCAACTGGATTGAAATTAACTCTTAACTTGCGGCCCATTGTACTCAAATTCAATGACGTGTTTTGATGACTAGATGTGCTACTATCGTTAAAGTCGCTAGATGACTCAATTTTTCTTTTTAATATCGAAGTTGCTCTTTCTGTTCTTTAGGAAGTTTTTCAACAAATTTCCATAGATTATCCCGAGATTGAGCAGGAGTAATACAAGGATGAGATTTACCTCTACCGAATTCCTGAAAACACAAATTGCAAATTGAAATAGATGAGCGTAACGTATCACTGACTTGGATTTTTTCGGAAGATTTAAATTTTTGAAACTGCCATAAAGTCCATTTTTAGTAGTAATTCGAACCGAATCATTTTTATAGCCTTTTCTTTTTTCGATCTTTGGGTGGCCTTTTTATTTCCCAGTCAAATAAACGAAACAATTACATGAATCTTCACTTGTGCGAGTTTCTTCAGGCAAAATTATATCCATATAATTAGGCATCGATGGCAAAGTTTTTTCAGACTTTCCATTTCCGTAATCAGTCAAAGTACGACGACATTTTCCACAAATTCAGAGTGGAAATCGAGAATCAGACACTTCAAAATTTTCATTGACATGCTTTCTTATAAGATTCTCATATTTCTCGGTGATGGTATAATTACTTTGATGATTGCTGAAAACAATTTTTTCCCCACAAGGGGCACACACTTTTGATTGATTTTCTTCGTGTTTAAAAAGGATATTCTTTCGTTTTTCTCCCTAGGTGTGTTCCCTAGGCCGTTTATTTGCTAGAACGTGTCGTCCAAAATAAGTAAAAATATTCAAAAATAATTTTAAAAAGTAATTGTTGAATAAAACCGCAAAATGATCAGCTAGGATTTCATTCGAAACGGATTTTAAGACTACGAAATAGCTGGAATAAGATGCCGTGAACCGTTTCATTAGACATTTTCATGAAACTTCTTTTTGATTGAGGATAGGTGTGAACGGAAGTCTCGTTTTCAGAAAATCAGAGTGACCATCAAAAGGTCATTCAATTTTGTTCTGTTATAACAACCAACTTTTTAACTAACGGTAGCGTTATATTTCAAATTAAAAACAAAGTTTTTCTCATATAAACAATGTAAACTTTTTTTTAAACTTTATAAGTCACTATTGATTGAACATGGAAGATCATCGAAGGTTCGTCAATAGGTCAATTGACGCGTCTCGAATACGCGAGAATTACATCAAATATATTATATTCCCAATATAAAAAAATAGCCTTTCATAAACAGGGTGAATAATTTGTTTTTTATTTAAAAAACGGTGTAATGGGTCATGCAACGACTCTAATGGGTCATTCGACGCACAGAAAACGCCGATCCTCAAAAGTACGCCGATTCGGTGTTGTTTTGAGTTGTAACAAAAATGAAACACCAGAGAATTAGAATGCAGCTACTCGTATGTTCATGTTACAGTGACACACTTGAAGTATTCTCATTTTGAGAAAAAAATATCTCATTTCGAGAACGTAATAAATTAGCTGCAAAAGAAGTGATCCCACTTTTTTCTGTGCGTGTCTCGAAGACGTGAGCAAATATATTAGATATAGTACTGTAGTCTTCCTAATGTCAAGAAAGCTTCTTTCTCTTCTTTTATTTCTCTAAAGAATCAATTCAATTCTTTTAATGTAATGAAAATGATTCTTTATTCAACTGGGTTAATAATTACAGCAATAATTAACTTGGTACTTCTAATAACATTCCTTTTATTAAAATTATTCGTTAACTTTCTACTATGCGTACTTGGCTTTATTTTTTTTTTTTGCGATTCCACAACTTTGATCACCTTCATTATAAATAAATAAAATATTAAAATTAATGTAGGTACTTAGCAGAGTTTTTTTTACACTTTGGGTATTTTCTGGGATCATTATGCCATTTTTATGTATTTGTCTCTTATGAGCCGGAAAGGAGGTAGTTTAAAAATCTAATTTTGAATTGTGAATCTTTTTCATCCTCTGATTTTGTGACATAAAATTATTCATATAAAAGTAGATTTCATTTCGATCTTCAATACAATTTTTTAAATAGAGACACTAAACTTATGATTCGTTTCAATCTGCGGGTTTGCTTCTGGATATTTTAAGAGTTCTTTTAATTGAGGCCAAATAACTTTCACCTCAGTTTCTTGTAAGAAATATTTTTATTTAAATTTTCTTATGAAGAATGTTTTCAATATTAGCAATTTTAGAAATGTATAATTTTGTGGGTTGTTTCCTTTCCTATTTTGAAAATATAATAATCTAATTATATTGGTTCAGATTCAACAAAAAAAAAAGACAATAACCATTCTGCTCCTAAAATACTTTCGCAAGGTGATGGAAACTACAGACAAAGTGCTGCTATTTGTACTGAAATTTCGATGCAAATAGCCCTTGTTTTAGGTCCAGTTATTTATACCGAAATTTGAATACACGTAAAGAAGGATTTTTTCGAACTGCCTTGAGAACTATTAAGCATGGCAGTTTAGATGTTAATTACCAGTTACATGTAACATTTTGATCTAAGTGCTATATTTAATTTTAAATTTTTATTTAATTCAATTGATGCTATGTGAAGAATTGTAGTTTACAGGCGGTTTACGTGTACTACTCTAAACATGTTCGAGAATTGGCGATGTCTGCCTACTGGAATATCGATGATTTCTCCTCTGGTCATTCCAGTAACCGTGCCGTTGTTCATGTTTAATTTCACCCGGTTTCGAACAAAGTTATATAACCCATGGAAAGTACAATTTTTCTCAAATGTTGCAAAAGCTTCACTGTTGGATGTTGATAATACTATATATGTATTCTTACGTTGTAAAAGGCCCAAATTGATTATGTGTTAATTTCCTTTGAATTCGTACATTAGGAGGAATAACATATCTTCGAAGTTCAAATATCCGGAGCGAATTAGACAGGGGCACCAGACGAAAAAATCTAAATTGGTCAGGTTCAAATCCGAATATATCAGAAGAAGCAGGCCTGGCAGGAGGACACCTGGACCTGGCACGAAGATTAGGCCCCTCAGGAGATCTGCTACCAGAAGAATGAACAGGCCTAGACCAAGGAATAGGATTTCCATCATGATTTCCATCATCTTAGATCTTAGATTCCTTTATAATCTAAAATGATTCATAAATAACAATAATCTTAACATATGACCAACAATATGGAAAATATACCAAATAAATTGTTTCTCATTAAATTTACCAATACAGTCGCACAATTTTCATCTAAGCAATTTTCTCTAAAATCAATAGTTTGAATGTTATTAATTGTTTAAAAGGTATTCAATATATGTTTAAGTAACATTCAACAATAAAAACATGTAAAACACACTATGTTTTATATTGTTGAATCTTATATTTTCAATTGTTTTTTACAACATATCTCTCATGAGATATCGAGCGAAACTTCTGCAGCAGAAAAAATTTCTCTTTGCTTCTTTTCCAAATCAGTTTTCAATGAAACGAAGCGTCTCATAGTTTGTCATTCAAAAGAATGCTAAGAACGAAGAAACAAATTGGATCCATTGAGTATGAAGGAACAGATAACATCGCCAAGAAGTCAGTCGACTCCTGTATTGGCCCTGCATCTTTTTTTTTGTTTCACAGTCTAAAATTGGACACTTAATTAAAAAAGAAAGATTTTGAAAAATGGAAAATGCTCTAATTATTTAGGAAGCACGAGAAACAATACAATCATTAAAATACATCAGTGATTGTGTGAAATAGATGTTGCACTTGTATGTCGAAGCTTAACCTCTGCAGACTCATGAGAGGTATGTTATGAAAAACAATTAAAAATATAACACTCAGCAATACAAATTATATGTAATGTACATATTATACTGCAATAGATTAGTAAATAGATTAGTAAATCTGATGAAAAAAGTGTTATTTTGTGTATTTTCCATATTGTTGATCATATTTTCAGATAATTGCAGATTATAAATCATCTCAAATTATAGAGGAAATCAAGGCGAATTTAGAGCGCTATATTTAAAAACACTTATTTATATTAATTTTAGAGCTATTGCCGTTTGGGAAACCCTGAATATACTTTAATTTGCCTCAAATTTATACAGTGATCTTTTTTCATGATTTAAAAAAAATAATAACGGGCACCGTAACTTTTTGAAAGTTGATATTATCTGAACCGTACATTAGGTCCAAATTTATACTTGTGAAAAATCGACTTTCGATTTTTGGTGATCAACCCCCCAATTTATTCCTTTTCCGGAAAGAGAAATGCTGTTTCTTTTTAATCGGTGAACATTACCCCGTGCCCCCAAAGTTTTGAAATTAACATAGGATTTAAAATCCGAAAACTTTGACTTTCGGAAAAATTTGAAAAGGAAGTACTGGTTACTGATCTTCTGTGAATTGAAGTTCAGTTACCTCTTAACCCTTTGCGACATGGTGCCATACATGTATGGCAACTTTTTGACCTCGTTTTTTAATACTTTTTAGATAGTTTTGAACAAATTTCAACAAAAAAAAGCAACTTAAAAATATTGTAGAACTCCATTTGACATTAAGAAACCTTGAAAACATTTTATTTCCTAACCGAATGGATTTTATAAAGAAACAAAGTGAAAAAATACAGCCTTTTTATACACTAAATGTAATTGAGACTAATCAGCAATAGTAAATTAGCTGGACAGAATGCATAAGGGCTGTGGGTCGCTCATTACGAATTTGGAGCAAAAATTTGGACAGTTTGAAAATTCAAAATGACGGATGCTATATGGTAGACGAAAATTTTTAAAGTAATTTCCATAGTTTCAAAATGTGTGTTCTGGGATTTTTGGGTCGCTGATTATGAATCTGAAGTAAAAATTCCTAAAATCAAAATGACGGATCAAATATGGCAGACAAAAATGTCAAAAATAAGTATTATATCCGCCATTTCGAATTTGGGAATTTTGAATTCAGATTCGTAATTAGCGGCCTAAAAAACTCTGTGGACTTATTTTGAAGCTACTGGACCGATTTTTTGAATTTTTTGTCCGAAAAGGCCCCAAAAAATGTAAAATAGTAGTTTTATGTAAAATTCATGCCAAAGACGGTATTTTTCAGAATCTTTTTAACATAAATTATTTTTATTTGATAAGGAACAAGTTTCCAAGTCTTTTCAAGTTTATTTCAAATTATTTCAGAAATTATCATTTGTTTAAACAATTTTTTCTCCCTGTATATTGTAAAAAGTTATTTTTGTAGTAATTTGAATATTTAAACAATTTTCATTTGTTCAAACAATTTTTTCCCTGTAAATCTTTAAATTACATTATAGATAGTTATTTTTACAGAACGATTTCGTTAAGACAAGAAAATACTGTTTAGTAAGCGATATAGTGTAAAAGATTCGAAAAAACTATAATTTTCTCCATCTTCCCTATGAACAGGAGCAAGTGATATTAATTGCTTGAATAATTGCAAACATCTTTCAAAAAAAATGTCGCTCTTAACATGCATTAAGTACGTAATCAATTGCAGAAATTAATAACTATTCACGATTTACACGCAGTGTTTCACGGCGAGACGATAATTTCTCGATACTCGACTGTTCTCGTTCTGTTTCGCCAACCTCTCACTGTAAAAATTATCGTCTAACCAACTGTTTTTGTCAGTATCGATAGTCTCAAAACAGCGAGCGATTTCGATTGAGCACCTAGAAGTCTCGGTTTAAAAGTTTTATCTTACATTCCGAGCAATGCATATTATGTTTCATAGCCAATCTATTGAAAATTCGTTATTTTTATTATTGAAAGGTTAGTTATTTACAGTTGATTGCATCGAAAAAATCAAGTTTGTACCTCCAAAAATAGCCAAATAGTGCATTTGTTAATTAAGGTAGTTTAAACAATTATTAACTTTTATTTGGTGACCGAATATGATACTTAGGTTTTATTTCCAAGTAATATATGATCGATTCCATGGAAAAAACTGTATTCCATCAAAACACCTGATATGGATATTTGTTTATGAAAATTGTTTTTAAAATAAGAAATTATTTATTAACTTTCATTAATTCAACTAAAAATTTTTTTTTTCCATAAATTGTACAAATTTAGTGCGAATCAAGTGACGAATCGCCGCCAATCTCCACGAAACCATTTTAATTCACTTATTTATTTATAACAAATTCAATAAATTTTTTAACATTTGTATTGCTATTGGACATCTTTTATGGATAGTTTCTTTCAGTTTTATAGGTATTTTTGATTGAATCGAAGCTTTTTTTAAAAACTTATACTTATAAACTTAATACTTCAAAAGTCAAAATTTTGTTTTTCGTTTTTGTTATTAAATAAATAAAAAAAATAAACAAAAATTTAAAAGTTGGCCATGTCAGTTTGATGCGAAATCTTATTAGGTTTCATTTAAAAAAAAAGTTAAAATCGGGTAATAATTGTCTTCTGAAAATCAATTTGTCCACGGACGTTTCTTTCCCCCACTGCGCTCTACAAGTATCGAAACTCGAAGTTTCAGTAGAGGCGCGAAGAAAAATATTTAAACAGCACCGTGCGCTTTAGAATGAAGAATATAAATTCTCTTTACCTGCTAAATGCGTATGATTAATAAAAAAATAAATTCAACGACTTTATCATTTTGTGAAGGTGATGCTTTTAATTTAAAAGTTTAAGTTTCAAATTCAGAGTTTTCATTATAAAAATGAGACAGTTTTGAAGGTAATGCCATTTGAGTTCTGCAATACACTTAGAAATAATATATAATAAACTACAACCTTAATTATGATTATTAAAATGAGTAATTTTTCTGTGCGAATTCTATTTCTGTAAAATATATGTAATAAGTTGTGGAAAAAAATAATGAATAAAAAGTTGATCTAAAAAAATTATTAGCATAATTTAGTATTAAGAAAAAAATATTGATAAACATTTCTCAAATTGTTCAAATAATTAAAAAAAAAACTTCACATTTATTTTTAAAAAAACCACATGATTATTACTGTCCCGAAATTCTCAGAAATTCGTTATTTGTGATTTTTCTGCATAACAACGACTACATAAGATTCGAATTCTTCAATTTTGAGATCTGTATTTTTCTTCCTATCTGGAAAACCAATTTTCAAATTAATTTTCCTTTTTTGTAGAGACATAATTTAGGCCGAAATGTATAAAACTGTAAACTATAAAGACATTGCATTCATAACATCCATAATCTCCTTTGAAAACTAACCTTTTAATTTGTTTAAATCTTCATTTAAATTTTTATTTATTTATCTGAACCCTTTTATTCGTTTAATTTTCCAAATTTAAAATAAAAGAAATCACTCTTGAAATTATTAAAGAAATTTTAACCTTTCAAGTTCAGAAATATTTCGTTAAATCTACGTATATTATGGGTGAATTAATCTAATTACGGGCACTTGACGTTTGAACTTTTCAAATGTTAAAACCAAGATTGCTCGGATCTGACAATCGAAGTCGCTCAGAATTCCGAGATGATCGCCTGTCGATCAAAAACGATCCACAGATTGAAGTTGTCAAAAGGAGACAAATGAAAATGTCGCTCGTTTCTCGCATCGCATCGATTGAATGCATCACTATTAAAGAGAACAAAATTGTCGAAACAAATGAAAACTGTTTAAATAATTGTCAAATATCCTAAAAAACATATTACCCTCAGCATTCAATAATAATCGTGTCACTAATTTCAATCTACATGAAGTTATAAATGTAATATTGTTATTATATTCACCAATCGAATTAAGAATAAGTGTCACGGTTAAAACCAAAGTATAAACGATCCTCATTCCTAGACACGGCCTTATTTTTTTGTTAGAAAATTTAGATAGTCTGAGGCGAATTTCGTTTAAAACTTTAGTCGTGATCGCATGGATTACAGGCATTAAAGGCATTCAGGTTATCGTTTTGGGTTATTTGTATTTCATAAATTAGTTTCAAAGAAGAATGCTTTAGTTACTAAATACGTTAATACTGATAACACAAATTATATAATCTTTTCCGTTTTAGGAGAATATCTATTTTAGTCACTTGATAATTTTGTCGTCGCTAAGTACTAAAATAGTATAATAGGATATTCTACCCCGAAAGGGAAATGGCTTAATGGTATAATAATATAATAATAATAAATACCCATCCATACATACATTGATTAGCAGTTCGAACTCGAAAGTTCATTGCCTCACTACCCGATTCGGGTAGTGTTTCTAGGTGGATAGTTACTACCAATGTGGGGCCACCACACCTACGACGGGCCAACAACACGCAGTATTCCTGAACGTTCACCCATCCAAATACTAACCGCGCCCAACAATGCTTAACTTCAGTGATCTTACGAGAACTGGTGTTTTCAGCGTTCATAAAAGAAAAAAATTGATTTTTAAAAGTAAAAGCAGAATATCTCTGTCAGTTTGTGAGATATGTCAACCAAACTTGGTGGGTATGCAGAAACCACCAAAGTACATTTTTTTTATTGTGATTGAAATATGTCATAGGAAAAATGATGTCATATAACAAAGTATTTCAATATATGCTCACAGCTTAAAACAATGATTTCAGCAAAACAGATTTTTATTGAGACAAGTTATCTCCGCCAAGGCTTCAAATCACAAAAACATATAAAGAAAGTCAAATAAGAAAAAAGTCGGTTTGAAGATGATTTTTTTTTTTTGAATGAAAAAAAAGATATTTAAAATCTAAGCAAAGTTTATACAACATTTTTTCGGATACCGATTGCAGATATTTAGGTTATATATCTAATCTAAGATTAAGTATAAGAAGTCAGCAAATTTCACCCTGGATAGTTTTTTTTTTAATTCGACGATAGAGAGGATTTCTCAACGAATTAATGAATTTCTATAATTTTATAATATTCCAAAAATTTTAGTTTAAAGATTAAGTTATAATCATGCAATCAAAATAATGTTTATGATGTAATCTTGCGCCGTCACGGTGGTCGCGGAATATTGAATCTTGAATGTCTTCACAACAGGATTATTCTGGGTACAGCACATATAGTCGCAAATGGACAAGACTCTCTTCTTAAAATGGTCAGGCAACACGAAGAAGTGGGCAAAGGGGCGTTTCTGTACAAAGCAGCGGAGGAGGCTGCTGAAACACTCGGCCTTTACTTCAATATTAGGAGTGAGCAAAATGCATCAAATCTTATCCATCTTGAGTTCTCACTCCTGAATGTCCGGATTAAGAAAGCATAGGAGAAAAACTTCTGCGAACAGCTCCTCGACAAGAGGATGCACGGCATCTTCCACAGAAATGTGGAAGATCATTCGATGTCGTATGAGCTAATGTTTGCTTTTATTAAATCACCCGGATTGAAGTCGGGCACGGAGGGTTTCATTTTGGCATGACAAGACGGTGTCATTTCCACTCTAGTATACCGTCGCCACATTTTGAGCCAAGACATTCCCGATGATAGCTGCAGAGCGTGTCATGCACACCCCGATCATCTAGGACACATACTATCTAGTTGTCCAACTCATGCGGGAACGAACTACATCCAAAGGCACAATGCGGCACTACGAGTGCTTTATTACCATCTCTGTCACTCTTAAGGCATTAGCCCAAATACCGCTCCGCTAAACGCTCCTAGGGAAATAAAGTCAATTGTCGAAAATGAGACAATTGTTTCTGTTGCGCCCTCGAGGCCTGACATAGTTCTCCTTGACTTCGATAAACGAACCATGCTCGTTAACGAATTTTCGGCATCAGCTGACAAAAACGTCATAGCCAAGGCGAAAGAAATTTGGGTTTTCACTTCCTTGGTAGTGAAGGGTGGGCATTCCTCCTCGGGTGTTACGAGGGCATTGCACAGCTCCTTGAAGCTATTTATGTTCTCTAAGTGTTTTTTCAGTGAATGCTGGATTTCGTAGACATCTCTGCAAAATGCTTCGATCTGCTCTGGTTTGGGCGGATGGTCGACAGTAACTGGAGGATTTCGGAAGAGTCGAGGTGGGTCAGAGAAAAACTATTCGTTTTCTCTGAACCACCTCTCCCGGCGCTCTAGACTTCTCCTAGCGTCAGATAGTACCCTTATTCTCTCAACAATGTGCTGCCTGATGGTTAGCAGCATTGACTTGTTGAGTTTGTGATGATGGGTCCACATTTCGCGCGCGAACTGTCGAACCTTGTTGGTGAAATTCCTGCCAGATATTATGTGGTTAATCACATACTGAATGCGGGACGCGTACTGCCCTCCCCAGCTTATCTTTGTTCTGAGTTGGTGGATTTGCCTTTTGGTCTTATAATCAGCCGTTGGTTTTGTTTTTCGGTTTGCATATGCCAAAGCTTTCGCTTCATGATACACACTACAGTTGATAGTCCAGAGGTGGGGTTCTTGGAGAAAATCTTAACGAAGCACGTCATCCAGTTCAGCCAGATCTCTGGGCTTCAGAGAAACCTGGATGTTAATGTTTCTCCGGATCCTGAGGCATCGCTCTTCCTCTTCCTATTGGATGGCTGTCCGCAGTTGTTCTCAGTGTCGCCTCTTTTTCTCTGCTGCCGGCTTGTTCTGGCTGCGGTAGAGTAGGCGCTCCGCTTACACAGCCCCTTTTCCGGAGTTATTCGGCATGGTTCAGGGGCCATACTGGTATCGTAGCACTCTAGCAGGTCGTCATTGACTCGATCCGTCCACCCAAAAGTATCGAGATTCCGCCAGTCCATCGCATTGACCCCGTCTTGATTGGCTTTCCCAACTCTACAGTGTGTCGGCATTGTTGTACGACCCATTGTCGGGAGCACTGCGCGTTCGATTGTTTTGAACCACATTTACTACAACTATGTTGGTGTTATATATATATATATATATATATATATATATAGAGAGAGAGAGAGAGAGAGAGAGAGAAAGAGACAGTGAAGTCTCCCTTGTTTCAAGTCCCCCCTATTTCAAGTAACCCGTAATATTTCAAATTGCGCAGTTCCGTCTCCTAACACCACGGTCCCTGTACGGTCTCATCCGCGTCAGTGGCTGACCAATCAAAAAGGGGCCTTAAGAGCGGGAAGCCCTCGTTGGTTTGAATAGAGTATTTTAACATGACGCCATGGGAATCCATACAACTTTTTCGAGAAAATATTCTAAACGTAAAGGTGAGTTATAAAAGTCTGAATAGTAATATTGCTCAAGTGTAGAATGCATTTCCATAGTCATGTTCCATTCTTACGTCGATTGACGATCTTTCAGTGTCACGAAATACAATCAACAGTCCGAAATTTGAGGCTAGGTACCCGATCTGCTCACCTTCCTGACGACTGACATTTTCACCTATCCTAGCATTCTACACTTTGAAAATAATAATATTCAGACCTTTATAACTTACTTTCACGTTGAGAATACTTCCTCGAAAAAGTTATCTGCACTCTTATCTCAAGAACTGTGCTAACCTTCCTGATATTTCCACCTATCCCAGCAGGACCGCGTCCGCGACATCATGCTGCAAGACACTTGAAAAGCACTGACATGCATGCAGTGATGCTAACGGACCGCGACTTTTTCAATTGCGCAAATCGTGGCCACCTAAACTGTTTCCAACTGGAATGCATAATATTGCGTAATACACTTGAATGACTATTCGCGCACTGCTATCCTTCCGAGGAGAGAGTCGCAATCGTCTCTCGCTCCTTGAGCTGAGAAACTGCGTGGGCCAGCAGTTCTAGGAATTACTAAACCGCGAGTTACTATACTGAGAGTCGGGTGTAGTTGTCTGTATTATTCTTGACAGTATTTATTGATTTCGAATTGAGCCGCGCTTTTTGGTGCATGCACAGTCAAAAAATTTGCTTACAGGGGGCGCATCTATACAAGGCCGGGACAGCTAATGAACTTCGCTTGACAAAAATAATCTGAAGGTCACGGATGATAATAAAATTGTGAACTCTATATTATTTTATTTAAATTAAACAAAATGTATAAATATACTTAAATTCTGAAACATTATAATGTAACAAATACTCCGTGACAAAAGATGTTTCTGGAGATAAGAAGATTGATTCTTTATTCTGCTCACTTACGAATTGCAGGCAGCATCGTAGCGGATATTCTTGAAAACTATTCGCGGAAGACTTTTTAATAAAAAAAAAATGATACAATTTTTAAAAGCACAACATTGCAAATTTGATATATTAGCTGAAGGTACTTATTAATGATATTCTGCAACTGGTCGGACCAAAACTACTGTCTTCAAACAGATATTATTAATAATAATTATTATTATACCATTAAGTCATTTCCCTTTCGGGCTAGGCGTGACTTGCTCGGTGAGGAAAGGAGTAATGTGAGGTAGGGGGTATAGATTTTTTAGATTGATCTAGAATTCTCGTGTAATTTATTTCAATGACACGCTCGTTCCGCAACACTGCTCCGACCCAGGTTGCTGATCAATCTCTCTAGCGATCACCCCAAGTGAAGAGCATCACAAAATTGTTATGTGTGGTTCCCCATTCGTGTCCAAGATCTTTGTTCCAGGCGTCATTCACTCTATTGTCACTCTGTTTACAAACTATTAGTCGCCACACTTTTCTGTCCTGGCATACTACTCTAGCTTCCTTCACGTCCATGCATTTTTTCATGCAAGCTCTCGTGTTTCTATGGCTCCTTATGTCTCTTCGGATTAATGTCTCGTTCACAGATTCTAACAATTCTTTTGGCGGTCTACCTCTGGCCATTCTGCCATTTGCTAATGATTACAAATATTTAATTATGTAAAAGAAAGCAATCTATTGGATCTCGTTTTTATTTGAAAACATTTGACTGTTGGTGGACGAGCACTTTAAAATGAAATAAGAATGAAATTTTGAGGAATTTCGTGCTAATCATTTTTTCAGCTGTAATTTTTTACATTCTCATCAAAATGAGAAAGTATTGGTTTTATGTGAAAAATG
>CAKNYM010048461.1:92819-107056 GCA_932195095.1 Andricus curvator
AATAATAATTCAAACAATTTATTCTGACTGAAAATCTGACTTTTATTTCAGAATGCGTTTTGATCTTTGTTTACATATGAACTCCTATCTAATACAACGCTGCTGAAGGCTGGTGACCTTCTCAGTATAAAACATCAACCAATTGCGACTCTCTCGGTTTCCATTCCTTGTCCTCGCCCCCCCCCTCCCCCCGTAACAGAAGTTTTGGTGGGACTGACGTAAGAACTGGACTCTCCACTATACGACGAATCACTACTTAACTTGGGCATGATTTCGACTCGCACAACAAATTTCGCGCATAAAGGTGGTAGTTGGGTGTACAATCTAAACATGAATAATACAAACAATAAAGTAGCCTCGGAATGGACTGAAACTTTGATTGAGGTTTTGAAATATGGTCAGGAGTAGATAGGGAATCACACGGTAGTCAAGGGGTCGGTTTGATTATGAATGAAAAAGCTAGATATATGTTCCAAAAACGACTTAAATACTTTTTTTCTCCCCTTTTCAGATAGTTGGAAAAAAATCTTTCTGATTGTAGGATTTATTATAAAGATACGGAAATATACGCTGAAGTAAAGGAATTACCTTCTTCATTTTAAATCAAATACAACTTTAGTCATTTTTATCTGAAGAACATTGAACATAACATATGGTCGTTGTGAAGCGTGAAGACCAAATTGCGCGCAGCAAGCGCGCTCAAACTTTTGGGTTTCTATTATACGATGAACAGAAACGAGCGTGAAGCGCGAGGTTCACATGATGATCATACCAAATATCGAGCGCGAAGCGCGAGTGTCGTGATGAGAATGTGTTCCTTAAGGTCGATAGAACCTTAAGTAAATTAGTTCTTATTTTTATGTAAAACTGACATAATTAAACCAAAAGCAGGTCATAACGATGAAGCTTACTAAGAGAGTATTAGCTTGCGAAGCGCGCAATAGCGAGCACACGAAGTGTGAAAACCTAGACGACAAATGTGTCCGAGCGTGCAGCGCGAGGTGAATGCATTATCGAGCGCGAAGCGCGAGATAAACATATAATCGAGCGCGAAGCGCGAGATGAATACCTAATCGAGCGCGAAGCGCGAGATCCAACAGGTGCGCGCCCTAGGCGCGCTGAAACTTGCGAGCGAAGCGAGCCGCGCGCGAAGCGCGCGATGAGAATGTGCCCGCGAAGCGGGCAGATTTTTTTCTTAGCTTTTCCCTCAGCAGGGTCAATTTATTTGTAACCAAGTATACGACAGTGTATGTGACAATAACTCGAGATTTGTGAATAAGCACTTACACTTTGAATATATCTTATTTATTTTTTCAAATTTTTATAACGATCGACCACCTTTAATAAATAATATTTAAAGGAATATCATGGTTATAACGGTCGTTCTTAAATTTTGTACGCAGACGATTTTCCTTCGAAATACTATCCCTTTGAGGAGCAAATGCGCACAATAGTTTGGCTTGGTTTCTCCCCTTTATTAATACTTGAATTTTAACTTCCAATAATTTTTAGCGCGTGAAACTCCCAACAATCTAAATAAAATAACGGTTGAAATGTTTTATAAACTTACTTTTCATCGCCAAAGAATCTACTTGAAACCATTTTTCCAGTATACTTTACACTATAATAGATAACCCAAACCAAAAGCACAACAAAAATTTGGTTGGTTAAACAAATATATTTTGTAGAATTACCTATAGTTTTGTGAAAGCAATTAAATTATTTTGTTAAAGTAACAATATGGGTTTGTTGAAGGAAAATTTGTATTTTGTAGATATAATCAATACATCAAAGATAAATATTATCGATGCAAAAATATGAAGCAGTTTTTATGGCTGCCGTCTAAGTTAATCTCTAAATTATATCAATGTTTTTCAAATAAAAAAAAATACCTGAAGAATTTAATTGGAAGTTTTCTCATTATGGTGTCAATTAGTTTTATCTCAGTACTCATTGTTCGATTAGTCATTATATAAAATTACATTTAGATTCCGTATTTAAAAATAGGAAGAATGTCAGCGTTAGTGTCACATAAAATTTCAGAGGGGGAGGGAGGGGGGATTTGGTTTAATTTTGTAAAACAATATAAAGAAGCTATGTTCATAATCATATATTCTAATGTCAAATCGAGGAAAATAACACCACTGTCACTTTCTATAGAAATCTAATTCTAAACAGCGAACATTCTTCATTGACAGAACAATTGTGGCATTTCCCGAAGAATACCTTATACTAGCCACATAATAAAACTTTATTTTATTTAAAACTGCTTTGAAAAACCTCACAGATCAAAACAGCGATATTTGCTCACTCTGGCATATCAGCTGGCACAAATAGTAAACAATAACAAACCATATTAAAAAAATTTGTTGTTTAAGCCAAATAAATTGTGTTGTTAGGCCAACCAATTTCTCATAATCACGACTAAGTTTTTGGTAATTGCAACCAAATTTTTAAAAAATGAACGAAAAAGGAGCAACAAAATTATTTTGTTACTATAACTTCAGTTTCTTTTTTACAGTGTTTAGTTAAAAGTCCTGCTATTAATTCTTAATATCCATTTTCTCCATATTTAAAATGTATAAAAAATGTTTTTCATATATTGTTCGAAAGGCTACTTTGAATACCTCAGAAACTGACTCATGATGTTATAAATTTAAAGCTCGACTTTTAATCAACTCCATCTCATAAATTTTCAATTCTCTTTCTAGATATTATCATACATCTGACATATGAATCACGGTTGCAACATAGTTATTGTTCTTGGTTCTATCACATGCTACTGTTCGCCAAGAGTGAGCAAACCTTTTACGTTGGTACCGATGTGCTTGAGCCAGCATTATGTCCGTATTACGCGTAATGATAGACCCGAGACGCCACTATAACGCGTAGCACCCGCATTTGCCGCGATCTGCTCTCTAAACGGCTACCTAATTACAGGACAATGGCGAAACGAGTCTTGAGGGTGCCTCTCTCTTTCTCTCGCTTCCGCGCCTGCTGGTCCATGATGCATCCAAGGAAAAAAAATCGACGCGTCTGCGAAGGATCGTTCATGGACGGGCACTTGGACAGAAGCATACCTATCTCGTTTAACGAGGGAAATTTGCTATTTTTTCCACGCGTTATAGTTCAACCAGAGCACTAATGGAATCGACGTATAGCCATCTATTAGTGCCAGAGAAAATTTGCAGTAATTCCGTTATTTTTCAATCGACTAACGATAGGTGGTCTATTTACGGGTTTATGAGATCAGCCGATTCATTCTTCTTCATGATCATAAAATATGAACAACTCTAAGCTGTACGCTTCCGAGGAGAAAAAATTTGGTATACATAATGCATTAAGTATTTTTTTTAAATATAATTGATACTTAATTTGTTAAAAACGGAGAGTAATATGTTACCACGACATTAATCAGTGAGATTTCACTGTTTAAAACAGCCAGAAGTGCGTCCGTGAAAAACAGTAAGATTTCACTGGAAATCAGTGAGATTCCGTCACTATTTTAATAAGTGAGATTCACTGGTTACTCAGTACCACTAGTCATCTCATCGTACGCGCTGTCGCCCTACAGCTGGTTAGGTATGACACATATCAATCATCACTTTCGTGCTAACCTTTGCAAAATTATGTTTAAACACCAAACTTTACTCTCAAAACAATAAATGAGGGCTGGGCTGTAATGCATAATAGGATATGATATATTTCGCCTAACTCTGGGAAGGCTCGTCATTATGTCGACGTGTGGCGTCGTTCAAAGTCAAACCCAAGTGGCAAGTGCTTCCCCATTTTCAAGCGAAAGATATTATATCCCCTTTTTATTATAGTCAGGTCCCAAATATTTCGGACACAAATACTAGTACGCAATAAATTTCGTTTTCACTCGAGAAATGCAAAGACCCGACATATGACACGCGCGTACCAGACGAAATGAGGTTCATTTTTTGGCTGCATGGAGCGCCATATCAATGGTTGAATCTATCTAATTGCTTGAATAATTGTAAACTGTCTTTCACAAAAAATTTCGCCCTTAACATGCATCAACTACGTAATGAATTGCATAAATTAATAACTATTCACGATTTACAGGGAACAAGATTGTTAAAACAAATGAAAATGGTTTAAATAATTGCCAAATATCCCAGTAAAAATGCATTAAAAAAACACGGTAAAAATAAGAAAATCACTGCTTAACCAGTGATGATTCCAAATACTGTTTCTACCAGTGACATTTTCACTGGTTTAGTTGAAGAGAGCAAAAAACTGCCATCTTGAGTAAAAATAACAGTGTATTTTCCTTTAATTTTTTGGATATCGTATTTAATGAAATGATGTAAGTTAAAATACCCAATTGTTGACAGGTTCAGGCGAACTTCAGGCTTTGAGGAAGAAATTAATGCAAGAAATTGTATTCTTGATAAATGTAATAATAATATATGCAGTGCAAATTTCATAAGGTATCAAATGCTGAGCTTTATTTAACTCAATATTTATTAGAAACTGAAAAAATAAATAAAATAAGCTCGTGAGCATAAAACTGCAATTCTTGGTAGGGATTGACCCAATTCTGGGCACCCCAGTCATATGAAGGGAAAATGGTGAAGGAATCAGATTAAACTGAACTTTAATAGTATAACTAAGAAGTGAATAGTAAAGAGACACATTTGTTATAAATTATTTTTCATTCATAAATAAATAGCCTGGCTAAATGTACTTAAGTATCAGCTTCTCTCTAGTCCGAATTCTTAGATGGTGGTCCTCGTCTTCTTTTCACTGCTTTAGCAGAATCAGCAGGATCGGTACTTTTCGAAAATTGATTTTCTCTATTATTAGTGCCTTTGGCTCTTAACTTCCCTTTTCTAGCAACTCCTTTAGCAGAATCACTAGAATCGTTAATATTCAAAAATTGATTTTTTTTGCTGTTCTGAGTCTCTTTGTTTTTTTAACTTTTTTCTTTTTCTATCTTCTTTGACATACAAAAAAAATTAACTTTTTGGGACACAAAACTACAATAACATTTTATTAAACAAAATTTTTCGCCTAAATTATATGTACAAATTTATTTTGAACCACTTCACGCTAAGCTGCCTATTTTTGGTTTAAATCGTAAAAAATAATAAGGTGCAAATATTAAAGTGATCATGAAAAATGAAATTTGTACATTATTTTGCAATATCTGAATAAGCAGTACCAGACCGAGGTACAGAAATAAATATAATATACATTTAACATAATAGTGTTGAACATAATGGAGAAACGTTTACATTTTAATACTCTATTTTAATACCAATGCATAAAATAAATTTAATATACATTCGATATAATAGTGTTGAACATGATGCAGAACAGTTCGCATTTTAGACAAAATCGAGTACGAAGCATGAGATACATGATGAAAATGTATTGGTTAAAGCCGAAGGAGCTTTAACAGAAAGAGAATTCACAATCACCAAAATACATTTGTCGACGGTGTAACCCTTAATTTCAAAAGATCTGTGCACAAATGCGGAGGAAGTACAAAGCCCGAGCGCGTAACACAAGGAAAATACACTATCGAGCGCGAAGCGCGAAATCCAACAAACGCGCGCCCATGCGCGCTCGAACTTGCGAGCGAAGCGAGCCGCGCGCGCATGTAACTGATTTTTTTCTTATTGTCACTTTTACCAATTTTTTAAAAATGGTTTTTATTTTAATGAATCGTGGCTCTTTTTTCAGGGAAATCATTCCCTACAACTTTGCAGTTTCTAATTTCAAAAAAAGTAAATAATCTTCAAATATAATTATTTGTTTAAAAACTGTTTTCTAAACAAAAAATTGTTTCAAAAATTTCATTCATAGACAAATTTTCTTTAAAAATTGGAAACAGTAGAGTTGTAGAGAACGTTTTTTCTGAAAAAATAATATATTAATTATTAATAATGTTCAACCATTTTTCGAAAATTGGTCAGAAATGATAGTGAAAAAATACAATTGCAAAAAACATTGTGAAAATAATTTTTTGTTATAAGTCTAAATATTTCTTTATCCAAAATAAGGTTTTTTATTTGAATAGACATCCTCAGTAATATTATTTTGATTCTTAAAATCATAGAAAATGTATTTTTTTCAGACATCTGATTTTGGACACGAAAACTTCCTTAAAAGTACAAATAGGGACAAAAGTAGGACGTTTTCAGGACAAATGTACCGGTAAGGTGCCACTTAATTTTTGTTAAAATTTTTACAAATCCTTAATAATTTTTCGTGACAAAGTACTACAAAAGTTCCATTTTATTCTTTTAACAAATTTGTACAAGGGCTGATGGGATTTAGGTCCAAAAAAGTACTGCTGAAATAGGACAAAAGTATCAAAAACGTTCGAAATATATTCCGTTTCTCCAGAACTTTTTCATGAAAAAAGTAACGGAAAAGTCTCACTTAATTTTTATTGGAAAATTTTACTATTCCTGAATAATTTTTGGGACAAAAGTACTAGAGAAAATCAATTTGATTTTTATTCAGAATTTTTCCAAGTACTGAGGTCCTGATTTATCTTATACCCAATACTTTAACGGGGATCCCAATAGGATGACAGAGGTACTTATTTTTTTAACAAGGAAATTTGAAAATTCACCCTGAGAAATTGAAAAAAGAAAAATTGAATAATCACTGAAAAATTTGGCTAAAAATCAATTTAACTTACCAATTTCATATCAATTACTTTCAAATTGGGCTCTCAAAATATGTGAAATGTTGCATTATCTAGATGGTCATAGGAATTACCTCAAGGGGAATTAACCAGTCCAAAACGTATAATAATTTAAAATATTTTTTCTTTGGCTCAAAAATCATCAGCAGCAATCTCTTCATATAAAAAAGAACCATTTTTAAGAACAAATACGAATTTCCCAATTGTTTATACTTTTCAATATATACATTCCATGAATTTAAAGTAAAATTAATACAGGATATTTTATTAGACACAATAAAGTTCTTCTAACTCACCTTTATATGTAAAAACAACCCTTCCAAGGTTTAATTATACACTTTTCTATTTAAATAAAAAGAATGTAACATCAATTACGTATGAAGTGGTCTGAAAAAAATATTTTTTTAAACCTTGCATTATATTCGAGATGAAGAACACCATCAAGTTTGAAAAAACGCCTCTTTTAGCACAAGAAATAGATTTGATTACTTTTTGGACATCTTAAGTTAGTTGAAAAAAACTTTTTCGTATCCAAATTAAAAAAAAATTCTTCTACTTGAAAATGAGGGTAGTTTTTGCCACCTATATAATGCAACGTTTAAAAATATTTTTTCAAAGACCATTTCGTACGTAATTTATATGGAATTTGTTAAATTAAATTCGAGAATTTATAATTAAAATTTTCAAAGGGTTGCTTTTTACTCGTATGTTTGCTTTAGATCAACTGTTTGGTATCAATTTTTTTTCAATATTTATTTATTTCAAATTCATTAAATTTCTATACTACAAACTGTATTTAGCTCAGAAATTAATTTTTTTATCCTGAAAATAGTTTTTTATTTTTAAAGGTGCTTTTACCGTTATTCGACCGTTTTTAATATATTTACGGCCATACCACGCTGAAAACCCAGTTCTCGTCAGATCACTGAAGTTAAGCAGCGTTGGACGCGGTTAGTACTTGGATGGGTGACCATTCAAGAATACTGACATGAGTGCTGTTGGCACATCGTGGGTGTGGTGAGCCCACACTTGTAGTTATTTATAACTACAAGAAAACCCTAGAAACACTACCCGAATCGGGTAGTGTCACGCCTACCCTGAAAGGGAAATGGTTTAATGGTATATATACGTTTTGAAGAGTCTGTTTATAATTTTTGATGAAAAATAAACTTTTTTTAATACATCAAGTGAGGAAATGCGATTTTTTATATTTGGGGGTGGTGTAATCCCCGCGGGAAGGTACTTGCCGTAATCCAAAAAATTAAAAAAAATTCACACTAGTTTTGGATGCTTTTTGGGGGCTAATCCTAACAAATCCAAGCAATTTTTTTCATATAAGCCACTCTAGCCCATATGAAAAAGCCCTTCTGTTATAATTTGGAAGGTATTCGCTTTTTTCTCAGTAAGGATAAAAATAATCATTTGTAGGTTTAAATGGCAGATAAAGCTAGGACCTGTTCTGAATCGATTGTCACTATATTCATGTCCGAGGAGCAGCCTGAATTGACAATCGCCAACATTAGATGCGTTTTTTTTTAAAAGATTTTTTTGAAGTTCCAACTTCAAAAATGCCTTGGTCACTCATTTCCGTGTGTAAAAATCTCCTGGAACTGGCTCGGCTTAGACAAGACCGTCTGACTTCCAGTCTTGACGCTGACCAGCTGGTCTGGCCTGGGCCTGACGAAAATTGTAACGTTTCTTTTGGCTAGATCCAGGCCAGATCGTATGGTCAGCTGCTAGTTATTGGCTGGTCAGCCACTAGTTGGAGGCCGGTGAGTCGCTAATTGGAAACCGGTCAGCTGCTGGCTGGACTCCCTTTATTTTTCCATTACTTGGAAAAAATAATTTCTCACTATAAGTGTAGTTAGCTGATCAGCGCCAAATCTGGACCAGACCAGACCTTCCAGGCAGGACGGTCTAGATAAAGTCAGACAATGGCAAGACTATCACCATGACATTTTTCCAAACGGTTTTTTCAACCTAGAGGGTTCATCTTAAGTTCATAATGTTGGACATTGATCCAGCTGTATGCCTCTATAGGGGCCCTCTTTGTATATGCACGTACATCAATGATTTTCAGACTTTGAATTTCAATTTTACTCTGGTACTTCAAATAATATAACGTCTCCCAGTTTTAAATGTTAATACGTGAATAAACCTCAGATTCCTGGTTCAAATCCAGACTATGCTGCATTTGTTATCATTCTATTAAAAAAAAACTAGTACAGTATGAAGAAGTTAAGATGTTGGTGAAACATTTCCCATGGTTTTGCAAGTAATATTTCAAGACTATTTTCCTATAAACAGCTCTTATGAAATAAAGCATGAAAGAGCGAAAGTGGAGACTAAATGGGTAAAAATGAGGTAATTATGAGTCCTCGTCTTCTACTTAGTCTCCAGATGCTGATAATTTTTCTACTTTGCATAATTTACGTTATCTGTCGACACAGCTACACGAAGATGTACTTAATGCTAGAAATAGTCGTAGCACGAAAAGCAGGAAGAGTATCGCAAGTGCCGATAGGAAAACCCGTCCATAGCTTGGATAGTTCTCGCGTCGTCTCGCGACCTTGAACGACCTCTATGGCCACCGTAATGCCGGAGGCGTCGGTCGCATCGGACGACAGTCGGTCGACAGTCGGTCGGTATCTTCTACTCGTATGCTCGACATCGACACACGCTCGTGCGCTGCCACGCGTGCAATGTGCACATTCATATGTGCGGTGATGCGCAAAGTAAAGCCGGAAAAAGCAAGTCCAGGTGAAGTTTACGGACGTCAGTGGTAATAGCTTTCGAATAGGCCGCCGACGCATGAGACATATAAAATAGTATAAGAAAAATGTTTTTGCTACCTTCCGCAAAACCACCACAAAATATGGATGAATTGGTTAGTAAATTCTAGCTGTCGGTGTAAAAAGCTTTTCGATTCCGTAAGAGGTATTCCAGCATGTTCTTCCAAGAGTTACAAGCCTGCCTAGCCAACTTGGAGGCCAAAAAATCACCTCTTCAGGATTGAATTTAACAAGGTCGTTAATTCGACTTAAAATCGTTGGGTGCATACTTCAAAACCATGACAATTTTTGATACTTGGGTAGTTCACATGTCACTTGGAAGGTCCTGCAATTAAATTCTAATTCAAAGGTGAAAATATTATCGATCAATGTTTCTTGATCATTGATGGGATTAAAATATGACTGAGTTCAAGATTCTGTAATCTCGAGAAACGATCGAGACGAGACATCTCGTTCAAGTAAAGTTTCGGCTCGTTAGGGTCCGTCCATAAGCTACGTTACGAATTTTTTGCTATTTTTGATCCCCCATTCCCCCTCTTTCACGAAAATAGGGGAATAATAGGGGAATAAATCATTTCAAATAAACGGACACACTTGAATTTTCAGGAAGAATGTTAATTTCCAACCAAGAAAGATCAATTTTATACCAAAAAAGATGACTTCAACAGAATAGTTGAATTTTTAACAAAATAATTTAATTTCTAACCAAATAGTGGAAATTTTAACCACAATTTTTAATTTACAACCTACAAAGATGCATTTTCAAACAAATGGTTGAATTTTCGAACAAAAAATATTGAAATGCAACAAAAATTGTTACATTTTCAACTCGAAAAGGTGAATTTGCAACTAAAATGTTCAAACCTTCAAGTTTAAATTATATTGGTTTAGCTTTATTTACTTCAATCTTTCTCGGTTGAAAATAGTTATTTTCAACCGAGAAAGATGACTTGTCCACCATGAAAGATGAATTTTCAATCCAACAGGATGAATTTTCAACAAAAAAGTTAAATTTTTGTTAAAAAAATATGACTCTAAGAAAATAGTTAAATTTTCCACAAAATAATTGAATTTAATAAATAATAAGATGAATTTTCAGTCCAGCAGGACGAATTTTCAACAAAGTAGTTAAAATTTCGTCCAAAAAAAATTTTTAACAAAATAGTTGAATCCTTAACCAAATAGAATGAATTTTCAACAAAGAAGGATAATTTTCAATGAATAAAGATGAACTTTCAACTAAAAAAGATCAGTTTTTAACAACAACAAAAAAATGAAAACGTTGAATTTAAAGAAAAAACTAACTTTCTACCCAAAAAGACGAATTTTTTAACAAATCCCTGAATTTTGAAGAATAAAATTTGACTTTTTAAATAAAAGTTTATTTCCTATCAAATAGTTAAATTTTCAAAAAAATACTTTAATTTTTAACCAAATAGTTTAATTTTCATAAGAATAGTAAAATTTTCAACCAAATAGTTCAATTTTCCACTAAACCTTGATTTTTCAACCAAAAAAGATGAATTCACAACAAAACCTGTATTAGTAGATATTTCAACCGAAAAAGATTTTAATTTGAAGTCTATAACAGTTGAATTCAACATAAAAAGACAAATTTTCAACGAAATAATTTAATTCCTGACAAAAACAGATTAATTTTCAACTAAACAGTTACAGTTTTAACCAGTAAGGATGAATTTACAACCAAGAAGATTAATTTTCTACAAGAAGGACGAATTTTCAACAAAATACATGAATTTTTAACCAAATACTTTAATTTTCATCTAGAAAAGATAAATTTTCAATTAAAATTATAATTTTCAACTAACTGTTTACCGTTACGGAATCTTTCGTGAGAGTAACCCTTTTCCACCTCGTTCAGGGCTAATGTTATGGAAAATTCCGTAATACTAGCCAAAGCTAAAAATGGAACAAATTTTCAACAAAACAGTTACATTTTCAACCAAAGAGCTGTATTTCCTACAAAAAAATGAATTTTTAACAAATTAGTTCAATGTTCAATTAAGTAGTTGAATTTTTGACCGAAAAATATGATTTTTTAATCAAATACTTGATTTTTCAACAAATTAATCAAATTGTCAACCAAATAGAACATCTTCTTAACCAAACGAAATTAATTCTGAACCGAAAGTATAATAATAGAAGTTTTAACCAAAAAAAAAAAAATATTTCACCAAAAATAGTTTAATTTTCTTAGTGGGTTCTATTATAATTCAGTTCGCATTCAAGCAAAAAGTCGAGAAGAAGGGGAAAAAAGGAATTCTTCAAAAAAGGGGAATATGGGAAAGAGTGTGAAGTCTGCAATATGAAAGTGAGTTTTGAACTTATTAAGTTTTTATTGAACTGCGTCAACTGCAGTTTTAAACGTGCCCTCCCCCCCTCCATAATTTATGTACGTAGCTTATAGACAGCCCCTGATAAGTATCATATTCGAAGCTATGATTTCATCTAACGATATTTTAGAAAATTGGTAAAATGCTCGATATGCATCACTAATGCAAGTTTCCTGAAACGTTACTTTAAGGCCGTGTCTACGTGTACCGAAATTTCGGTACAAATAGCCGGATTTTTTCGGTACGAATAGGGAGAGCTGAAAAAGGGGTTATTTGTGCCGAAGTTTCGGTACACGTACACACTTCGTTATTTTAATCATAAGTTAACTATTCTTTACAAAGAAAAAAAAGACTGGGAAATAGCAAGGAGTAAAGTTAGAAGAAGTAAAGAAGTTTAAATATTTGGGGTATACCACGCAAACAAATTAAGATCATAGAGCTCATATAAGAGAAAGGATAAACGATGCGGCAGTCGTGATGAAACAGATATGGGGAATAAGAAAAAGAAGATTAAAAAAAGGTTGGAGAAGGAGAATGTGTGGTTATTTGATACGCTGGTATGGCCGGTATAAGACTATGGAGCAGAGATATGGGGGTGGAAGAAAAGGAAAAAGATTGAGAGTTTACAAGAAAGTTGTATAATGTGTATGCTGGGGGTAGACTAGAGATGATGAGAGAAGAAGAGCAAAGGGATAAATTAAGTACTAGAGCGGAAAAAGGGCATGGAAGTTTGAGACGAAGCTAAGGGAACGAAAGGGAGGGGAGTTAGCGAAAAAGTTAGCGAAGAGAAAGGAGGAAGTTCTTAAGTGCTAGAGATATTGGAGAGGGGACTGGAGTAAATTATGTAAAATTGAAAAAATGGACAGGGAAAGGAAATTAATAAAAAGATAGGGGATGATTGAGGAATCAAAATGTACTAAATGGTATAAGATATTACAAAAGGAAGGAGAACCAAAGCATTTAGAAAAGGAATGGGAAGAGAGAAGTTGGACCAGAATAGAAAGATTGAAATTGTGAAAGGAGGTAAGGGAAGGGATTTATTAGGAAAAGAAAGAGAACAGAAAGTGCAGAATCTGTGGATGGGAAGAGAAAACATGGCAGCATATACGGGAAGGACGTAGAAGAGAAATGGAAGATTAAGGAAGCTGGCAGGAGAATGTGGTAAAGATTCTAGGGGAGGATGGATTGGGTGAGGAGTGGATGAAGGTGTTGGAGGGACTAGAGGAGCGAACGAGAAAAATTGAAAGAATGGATGTGAAAAAATGACAAAATTGAAAAGTGAAAAAAAGGAAACGGTAGTCGCTTAGAATAGAAGCGTGAAGATTTGTAAGCATTGGTTATGTAATGTTATAAGTAGATCAAGATGCGGATGCGCTTTCGCTCGCTCTTTTGCTTTCGATCGCTCGCTCACTTGTTTCTTAAGGCGTCCAAAATTGCCCTATCGTAAAAATAGAAATAAGGATCTAGATATAAGAATTTACGTAAATAGTTGTAAAGAGTCATGTTAGGATAATATAAAATGTGTAGGTGGTAATATTGCAAGAAACGGAGATCATCTAAACCATCTTTAAATTTACAAGACGTCCTTGTGACGTTCATGCGATATGTGAGAAATTTCACTGGCGATTTTCTCTTCTGCATGGCGTTGTCTTGGCCTATAAGGCAGTGCCTCTTTCATAGTTATATTATAGTTGAAGCATATCTCCCTTCACACCATATCCACGCCACATCCACCAGCCGGACCATTACGCGCCAACGGTTAGCCATAGAAACGTACGCGAGTCTGGTCCGGTAACTAAGGTATTATCTGCTGCTTAAGAGTGCCTTGATGGTCGTCTGATAAATTACAGCCCCGTTCTAGGTATGCATTAAGCGACTAGAATTATATGACCACATTTGCAAGACGTTCTACGCAAGCTTGAACTGATATTTTTTTTTTTAAATTTGAGTAATAAAGTACCGGTACAGAACAGACTGAAAAATGTATTTTACGCATTAACTTATTTTATGCATTAAATCAGGAAGTTGTTAATAAAATTTTATTCCGATTGCACAATTCACCCTTTTCAGTTTGGGGATATTTTTGTATATTATATATACATAATATCCTAAGTAATAATTAGTATATTAAGTTCTAGATTGTATATTATACATACATTAGTATTATGATGGAGAAATTAATTAATAAAATGGATGATTCTTTAAATTTGAGAATAAAATTTTGCAATTGAAAATATTCAATCAAAATAAAATAAAATCATCGCATTCGACAATATTATTTGTATATGATATTAAAATATAAAGTTACACTTTCTTATATGTATATGTTATTATGAATGTCCTTCGCCAAAATGTCACCAAATATATATATATATGTATATATATATATATATATATATATAT
>CAKNYM010048461.1:107456-131686 GCA_932195095.1 Andricus curvator
TATACAGTATAGAATTTAATATACTTATTATGTATAAAAATCTTGATTTTTATGTTAGAGAGACTTTTTGATGCCTAACGTATCCGACATTTTTGAAAATAATTTTTTACTTCATACTTCTCAGTAGATAATATACATAAGTGCAGAACAAATTACAGTGCTTAGGATTTATGATTATTTGTATGTATTTCGCTATTCTTATTATAATTTATTATTATTTTCCTACACGAATTTCAAGATTTCACCAATTTTCATCAATTCTTATTTGAATTTCTTTCTGAAGTTTCATTCGTCACTATCTGCATCAATTGCGAGGTTCTTTTTTACCTCTTCATAATTTCTCTCTATTTCAATTGGCGTCAAATTAAAATCTTAAATTATTTCCTCTATGTTCGCCCAATTGAAGCAATTACCATCTAATCATTCAAAAATAACTTTTAAATTGAAATAACAAAATTTGTAATTAAATATACTTTTTTTTTGTATGCAAAGGAATTTTTCTTTTTTACACCCTTTGGGATGAAAGGAGACTGCGGGAAATGGGATATGGTTGTATTTTAAATTTTCATACAATAAAAAGAGAAAGGACTGGAAAAGAGATATGGTTGTATTTTTACTTTTCACACAATGGAAGGAAAGGCTACGGGAAATGTGGTAAGGCTGTGTTCTTACTCACCCCTATCTTTTTTTTTTTTTTTAGATGTAACCTTTTTAAAAAAACACGTTATACTCTAAAAAGGTGAGCGTTGTTTTTAACTTTTGAGTACACTTTTTCACACATGGTCATTTCAAAAAACATTCCCCCTTTTCACCTCACAGATTGGATAAAACAGGCATAATGAAGAGAAGGGCTGCTGGAAAGGGGGTGAGCATGTGATCGTACTCAACCCTATCTTTTTCCCGGTACAGCCTCTTTAACAAACACGCTACCCCCGGCTTCTAAAATGCCTCGTTCCGCATTTCTATTTTTATGCACGTTTTTTTTAGAGATAACCTTGAAAATTACTTTTTTTTTACCGCACGCACGAAATGTTCGCTTTTCTAGCTGCTGCGCTTGCGCTCTTTGAGCAAGATTACTTTTTCTAGCTGCTGCGCTTGCGCAGTTCCAGCCAGATTACTTTTTCTTGCTGTTGCGCTTGCGCATTCCGATTCAGATTTACTTTCCAGGACTGCTGGAATAATAACCTTACTTCATTATGATTTTACGCTTGGGAGACTGATTGTGAGTAGTGAATAGTGATTGGACAAACTCGAAGTGATAAGTTACCATAAATGACTGATAAATCACCATCAATTACCGATAAATTACCGAAAATTTTTGAAATTTGTGGATACCTGAAATTTCAGGTAATTTATCAATTGTCCATAAATTTCAAGAAATTTGAAAAATTTAACAATTTTCCATTTTCCGGAAATTTTATAAATGTTTAAATTTTTTCCAAAAAGCTTTGGCTACCTGAAATTTCCGATAATTTAGCAATTGTCCATAAATTACCGGAAATTTAGCAATTTTCCATAAATTTATGGAAATTTTTGGAATCTTTCCAAAAAGCTTTGGATACCTGAAATTCCCGATGATTTAGCAACTTCTCATACATTTCCGGAAATTTTTGAAATTTAGCAATTTTCCGGAAATTTTTGAAATTTTCGGATTTTTTCCAAAAACCTTTGGATACCTTCAATTTCTGGAAATTTTCGGTAAAATACAAATTCACCGAAAATTTCCGGAAATTTATTCTTATTGTTTCTCAAATCCAAAATTTCCTGCATTTGTTACAAAAAATATGGTGTGTAACAGGTGCTGAAAGTAGACAGTTGCAACTCTTGTGTGGAACTGCCTACTTTCCGAACTTGTAGCACAATATACTATTTCTGGTATTTTTACGGCCTCTTTCACAGTGAAGGCATGAAAATTAATCGTTTTACTAAGTTCTGAGAATATCGGAAGTATTCGCTTTCATCAATCAATCTACGGCACTTTTTGCAAAAAATATACAATACTTTATGCCTGAGTTTCATCCTGAAACTTATTTTTTTTCACTGATTTTTGTCTGATTCTGAAATGTTTCGTGCAAATTAGTTAATAATTGACTGAGATATCAAATACAGGTGGAAAAATCGGGTTTCAGTGTAACATGTTCGTAGTTGTAGGTAGCTGTAATACACAGGTGCAAATATTGATACGCTTATGACATTCTGAATATCATCACCTGTATTTAAAAAAGAATGAGTGACAATATGTTAATTTTATTTAAAGTTACAGTGAAACATGAGAACAAACAAATTACGAACCCTTAAATCTTCTTTTTGCTGCGCGTATTAAACTAAATCCAAGCAACGAGAATTAAAGGGATATACAAATTTAGGTTTTAGAAACTCAAAAAGCATCTGTAATATTAACTGCTCATTTTTGAACGAATTTGTAACAATCTTAGGATCTTGAGGTATAAATGAAAGTATTGACAAAATGATTTATGTCTGTATAAATAGTGGGGCTGTCTTAATTTACAACTTTAAAAATATTGAGCTTCCCTCCGCGTAGTCAATCGAATAATATTTAAGGGTTGCAACATCACCTGAAACTTTCTCATGTGCTTTAAATGGGAAAGTTATAAAAAGCTATAGAAAAAGACAAATTTTTCAGATGAAATAGGGAGACTTCTCACAAAAATCATTTTCCAATAAAAACTTCAAACAGTGCAAAATAAAATTTTCGAAATAATGGCCAAGAACAACTTCCTACAAAGCAAAAAAGAAAGAGAGTTGATGGTAGAGGCTCAGGAAGGGATAGCGGGCTTAATTACAGGATTGGAGAAATACTTAGATGGGGAAAAGTTGAGTTTAAATGAAGAAAAGACAAAGATAATGAGATTTAGAAAAGAAAGAGGAAGGAAAAAGGAATAAACTGGGAGATGAAAAGGAGTAAAGTTTCAAGAAGGAAAGGGGTTGTAATATTTGGGACATACCTTGCAAGCAAATGGAGATCATACAGCTCATATAAGAAAAAGGATAAAAAGCGGCAGGGGTTATGAAACAGATATGAGGAATAGGAAAAAGAAGGTTCATAAAAGATAGGAGAAGGAGCATATGGTTATTTGATACGCTGTTATGGTCGGTATTAGGCAGAGATATAAGGATGAAAGGAGACAGAAGAGATTAAAAAGTTACAAGAATGGTATATAAGGTAGACGTAATTAAGGTTTAGAGCGGGAAAGAGGGGATGGAAGTTCAAGGCGAAGCTAAGGGAGGGAAAGGTAACGGACTTAGCGAAAAAGTGTTTGAAGGAGATAGAAGAAAGGAGAAGGAGCGCGATAGAATTGATGAGATGAAAGAAGAAATGAGGCAGTTATGTAGGGCTAGACATATAGGAGAGGGGCCTGGTGTAAACTATGAAGAATTTGTAAAAAGGGACAGGGAAAGACAATTGATAGAAAGATGGAGGATATCAAATGAATGGTGTCAGATGATAAAAAAGGAGGAAGTACCAAAGTATTTAGAACAGGAATAGGGAGAGAGAAGGTGAGAAGGAAGTAGGAGAGGAATTTAAAATACAAATAAGTACAAATAAGAAAAAATAAAAGAGTAAATGTGAAAAAATGAGAATGTTGAGGTAGAAGAGAAGGGCAAGAAAAAGGAAATGGCAGTAGAAACGTAAAGATTTGTAAGTGATGGTTGTGTAATAGTATAAGTAGATTAAAATTCGGATCTAGATATCGACTGCTCCATGCAATATGGAATCAATTTCGGGTAAGTTCGTATAAAAAATTAGGTTAGAGTTGATCCGTATATATAAACAAATCCACATGGCATGGAGAAGTCGAGATGAGAATTTATATAAATAGTTTTAAATAGTAAGGATAAGATAATATAGAAGTAGGTAGTAACAATATAAGAAATGGAGTTCATATAAACCCTTAGAGAACACATTATGAATAAAAAAGAAGACTTTTTTCTGTGTAGAAAAGGGCAATAACAATACTCGTAGGATGGATAGGGGAAAATGCCGAGCTGATATATAGGTGGAGTGAGCAGAAAGGATTTAAGAGGGGTAGGTGACGAAAGCGTATAGGGTATAGATTGTGGAGGGAGTGTAGGAGTGAGGGGAAGAGAAATAGAGTAGATGAAAGACAGAAAAGGAACGAGGGGCGAGGACATACAAGTTGGAGTATATGGGAGTATTGGATGGCAGAGTGTCAGGAGGTGAGATCGTATAGGAGTGTAGGGTGTGTAGGAAATAGAAATAGAGTGAATGAGTGACAGAAGAGGAAAAGGGAGCCAGTGCTCAGGAGTGGTAGTATATAAGAGATGAGACAGAGGTTGAGGAGAGGGGTATGAGGGTGAAGAGTATAAGGGTGAGGGGTATAAGGGTTAAGGATAAACGAGTGAGGAGTGGACCGTTAGGTGGGAGATGGGGGGATTTAGAAAAGAACTTATGGGGCGTGGGGAGAAATTTATTGAAGAGGGGATAAGGAAAGGGTACAGGGTGGAGGATTGAGTAGATATTGGCGAAAGAGACAGGGAAATGGGAGATGTAAATGTATAGGACGTGATGGGCTCAGCAGAGATTGATTTCAATGAAATTTGAGAAAGTTGTCCCATTTTGAACCTGAAATATGGAATTGAATGTGTTGAAATTAGTTTTAGTTCCTTTAAATTAATGAAAAGTGATCGAAATTCATTATGTCCCACGAAGCAATCCTAATGATAAATCACAAGCAGATTGCTTGAGGAGATCTACATTTCATTTATTTTTGTGAAAGCATAAATGCATTCCGTATAGCCCCTAACATATGGTTCCGCTACCTCGTAGATGTTAAACAACTATCTGTGTAGTTCGACCGTTCATGCACGCACGACATCGTTCGAGTCTTGTTACTTACTCTTCTATTGTTGGATCCACCTCTTCTCAGAAGTTTAAATGCTATGTCGTTACTTCCATTGTGACCAAAGCTTCCCTTCAAAAGCGAAATAGCATTGTCTTCTAGTAAGTAAATCGCAGAGACTATCTTTTTGATATTTCCGCTCTTCAACTTTAGTTTTGTTATAAACATCTTTATTAGCTGTTTCCTTTTCCCTTCATTGAGATTCGGCCAACAAGACGAGAAAGGAATTTAGAGATAATAATTATGAATCAGATTGCTCAAGCTCGTTCTCGTATCTATAACGATTCTAGAACTTTCATTTAAAAAAATGCGTATTTCTAGATCGAGAATACTGTACTTTCATTCCGCACTGATATTTGCACTCACTATTCCAGTGGCTCAAGAAATCCATGAAACGACTATAAACGCTAAGACGATGCGATATGAGGCTATAAAGTATCTTTAATATACCTGCTGATCGAAAATATTATCGCCTTAATGATTTGGAATGCTGGATTCCCTCTGCAAGAACACCATACCGAAACTTCAAAAATGAGAAGACATAAACTTCGAGGAAGAGGACGTTTAGAATCCGAACCATAAAGAATGCAGCCGATGCTCAACTGTGCTTGAAAATCTACGAGTATTAACATGCGAAGGAGGTCCATCAATTTTAATGAACGCGAAGAAAAGGGAATCGTTCCCAGAATAACTTGTTTCAACCAATTTGAATTTTATAGAATTTTAGCGAATTCTTTTATGAGTTCTGCAATCACATATTTTTTCTATACATAAGCGGTTACTTCAAATATTCCTATAAAATGCAGCTAACCCATAATTCAATGCAAGCCATTGCTTTAGGGGCCGTCCATGAACTACGTTACCAATTTTGGGCTATTTTGACCCCACGACCCCCTTCGTTGAAGAAGTTCCATAGATTTCATGTGGAAATATGTTGCGTTTTCAACAATATATTTGAATCTTCACTCAAAAAATATTTTCTACCAAAAGACAAGAATTTTCAAACCAAAAAGACGAATTTTCAACGACAAAAAAATTTATTTTTGACCAAGCAGTTACATTAATCACCAAATAGTTGAACTTTAAAGCAAAAGAGATATATTTTCAGAAAAATGCTTCAATTTACAACAAAATAATTGAACTTTTACAAAATAGTTAAATTTTTAACCAAATATATAAATTTTCAACCAAGAAGATTAATTTTCTACCAAAAGACGAATTTTCAACTTAATAGATGAATTTTCTTGTTTGTTACATGAATTTTTCTTGTTGAAAGTTCATCATTACTGATTTAAAACAAAACTGTTTTCTAACAAAATTCGACTTTTAAACCAGTAATTTAAGTTAAAAAAAATAATTACCATAAAAGATAGTTGAATCCTAAACCGAAAAGATGAATGTTCAACAAACAAGATTAATTTTCTACTCAAGAAGATGAAGTTTCAACAAAATACATGAGTTTTCTAACAAATCGTTTAATTTTTAAATTATAAAGAATAACTTCCCAAACGACAATGAAAAGGTTAAATTTTTAGATAAAAAAATTAATTTCAAATCAAATATATACCAATTTCAAACGAAATAATTAAGTTGTCAAAAATAAGGTAATTTTCTATTGAATAGTTATATTTTAAAAAAACTAGTTTGACTCTTGATCAAATAGTTGAATTTTCAACCAGAAATATGAATTTCTAACAAAAAAGTAAATTTTCAACCACATAGTATAATTTCCTACCAAATTGTTGAATTTTCCAGCCAAAAAGACGAATTTTCTACAATACTGTTGAATTTTCAAACCGAAAGTATGAATTTTCAATGAAATAATTGAATCTTTAACTAAAACAGACTAAGGTTCAAAGGATCAATTTTTAATTAAAACTATCAATTTTAAACAAAAATAGTTAAATTATTAAGCAAAAATATGAATTTTGAACAAAAAAGTTCATTTTGATCCAAATGGTATAATTTCCTACCAAATTGTTGAATTTTAAAGCCAAAAAGATGAATTTTCTATAAAACATTTGAATTTTCAACCCGAAAATATGAATTTTCAACAAAATAGTCAAGTTCTTAGCCAAAACAGTATATGAATTTTTAAACAAATAGTAGAAGTTTCAGCCAAAAAGTGTAATTTTCTAACAAGAAAGACGAATTTTCAATAAAATACATAAATTTTCAATAAAATACACGAATTTTCAGTTACAAAAATAAATTTTCAGCAAAAAAAAAAAAAAAAAAAAAATTTCAAGAAGCTGAATTTCACCAAAAAGGACGAATTTTTAACAAAATAGTTGAATCCTCAACCAAAAAGATGAATTTTCAAGAAACAAAATTAATTTTCTACTGAAAAGTACAATTTTTGAACCAAGTAGTTGTATTTTTAAGTATAAGAGATCAATTTTTAACCAAAAATTAAACACATTTTCAACAAAATAGTAAAAATTTTAACTAAAGAGATGCATCTTCAACCAAAGAAAAGGTAAAATACGAACTCCAAACTAGACTATGCTCCTAATTTTGTACCTAGTCCGTGGCTATGATGAAAACCCGGGTTCACCCGAGAACAAGTTTAAATAAAAAATAAAAATAATATTAAAAAAGGGGAAAGAATTTTAATTTAGAAAATAAAGCATTACAAATAGATTGGGCAATATTTGACCTGCTTTCGTATTACAATTTTTTTTGTAAGTGGCACAAATGAATATTATAGTTTTTTTTTTTTTTAAATCAGTAATAATTTTCATTCATATTCATCTTGCAGTGAAAGCTGTTTTACCCGGACAATGAATGATCTTTTTCTAATATTTCTCAAATCATCGTTTAGTTTTTTTTAAGTTAACTGTTTGTATATCATCAGACCTTAATATTTCGCTCGCTCTTACGTAAAAGGCTTCGCCGATTCATGCCAGGAAACCCTGGGCCTGGGCCAGTGACTTGCCCTGAGGCCCTTTGGGCCCACCATATATATCTATATTCGTCGGCGTCCCTCGAGCGATAATATTCCCACGCCCGCGCACATCCCTGATCCCCTCTTTAATGTCTCTCCTGCTTCTTTAGCTTCACTCATCTCTTGCGATAAAGATGCGGAAGAAAGATTCGCAAGAATTCATTTAAGGAAGCCGAAACGGTAAATCGTGACGCTTGTGAATATTGACAGCATTCAAAGAAATTAAATCGTCATAACAAATACTGTTTTCCTTTAGGAAAAAGAAAATGGAGATATTTGTTATTATAAGATTATACAAAAGATAATTATAGATCAGAAATAAAAGATAGTGTTTGGAATATATGGTAAAATCTTATAATTGATTTAATACTACGAGAGAATATATTATTAAATATTTTTAATAAATATTTCCTAACAACACATCATTGAATTCAATTTTGTGAGTATTAGGAGGTGAGACTAAACACAGTCATTTATCGCAATGACTAAGTTTCCAATATTCTTGACACGCAATTCAATTTACCTGGAAAGGCCTCAAATGATACATCCAAGTAAGAATTTTCTGCTTTAGCGAAAGTTGTCTCTCACTTCTCTTAACTTCTGGTTTCAATGATGAGACTCTTGAAGATAATGTACTTCCGCCAAAATTATCTCGCAGAGGCAGAGGTATTGGATAATTGCTAATCGCTTCTCGAATCCACTGAATTCAACTTCTACGACGCGACGTGGGAACTCATCCTTTCCCGTCCTGACACAGCCAAGCTTATCCTTGGCCTTCAAGTATACGTGGAAATAATACTTCCTCATAAGATCCTCCGACCCTTTATCACCTATGATATGATCAGAACATAGAAAGCTATGTCTAATTGAATTAAGCAATTGCTAACCAATTTTATTCGAGTTCTGTCCTGAAAGTACCCGACCTTGTGCCCTGACTTTCTACCTAGGTGTGCTATTGTCAAAAACAGGTATTTACGATTCAGGAGGAACCTTTGTGAGGCTAATAAGTGGCATGGCCCTTCGAATCTTTAGTCGACCAGCGTAGAGCGTACGCGGTTGCGTAAACGTCTAACCAGGTACTCGTTGCTTTTCAGGATGACCAAACGCACCGAACAAAGAGTGTGCATTAAATTTTGTGAAAAACTAGGCTAATCTATGAGTAATAGTTAAATTAAAGAGTTGTTCAGGCGATTCAAATGTGGTCATACTTCAGTGAAAAGTGAGCCTCGCTCTGTCAGGCTCGCAACGTCAAAATGAAGGCAATGCTTACTATTTTTCTAATCAGGAAGAGATTTTGCATTACTTGATTTGTGAAAAAGTGGCGACTTTGTCGTTCACTACGACAACGCACCAGCCCATTCATCGCGTCTTATTCAGAAATTTCTGGTGAAACACGGCATTACACAAATTCGGCAGCCCCCGTACAGTCCTGACCTGGCTCCCTGTGACTTCTGGCTCTTTCACAAGTTGAAGTATGCTCTAAAAGAAAAAATATTTCTAGACAGAGAGAAAGTAAAACAGAATAGCTGTTACCTATTCCAAAAGCTGACTTTAAGGAGCGCTTCCGAAAGTGGGTGGATCACTAGAAGAAGGTTCTAGATTCCAAAGGTACTTTGAAGGGGAAATCATCATCCCTGACCAGAAAAAACTCTTGCTCCTGCCAAACCACAAGGTCAGATATTTTCCGGACAGACCTCGTGCTAGCAATCATGATTCGCGCGCTATGCGGGCGATAAGTTTCTTATTAGCAGGCAAATTCTGAATGTCAATGTTTTATGGTGGCCTCTAAACAGAAAAAACAAGTTTCTGGTTATTTCTTAATTACTACAGATTTTTTCAAGGCATGAACATTAAAAAATTAACACTTTCATACATGAAAAAATGTTCAATTGAAATGTTACGACGGACAGTCAAATATAAATCGGAATTTCTTCCGCAGTGTCACATAAGCATAAGCGACCATATGGACTTAGGACAAATTGGAGGCTGAAGCAGGATTATTTCAGACTTGCTCAGTACTGCGTAGGCCTCTTCCTTCTCTTTGGCTCAGGAGCTTGCGCAATGAGCGAGAAAACAGTCACAGTGTCTCTTACACAATGCATTATAATAATAATTTTGAGTAAAGAACGCATGAAGTCTAGTTAAATTGTGCATAAGTTGAAGCAGCAGTTTGGTGGTAAAACATTATCGAAGAGTCAAGTGTTTGCGTCGTACAAAAAATGCATAGAGGGGCATGAAAACGTACAGAACACGTCTCATGCGCGGCAGCCCAGAACAAGCGTCACGTAGGAGGTGAAAAATGGGTGCTCGCAATGATTTTTGGGATCATAAATGGGTTGTGGTCGTTGATTTTCTTCGCGAGAGGAAGAAGATAATGGGTGAGTGTTATTGTAAGCTTTTGGACAAAGCTAAGGCAGCCTACAAGTCCAAAAGACGGAGCACCCCCATCCGCGGTACGCAAGGCCTCATACTGCCACAACTCAAGCAAAAGTGCAGGAACTGCACTGGAATTTTCTCAAACATTCTGCCTATATCCATGATCCTTACCCTGTGACTACGATTTGTTTGGACCACTGAAATTGGCTTTGGGAGGTTAGTGTTTCAACACTAATGAGGAGGTATGTTAGAGCACTTCTTGCGCAAATGGCTTCAGACCCAATCACCTTCGTTTCATGATGCTGAAATTCAGAAGCTACCAATCAGATTGCAAAAGTGCCCTAATTGTAGTGGAATGTTTGTATCTAGAAAAATAATATTTTTGTAGTTTGTAAAAATTTTCATTGAATAAAAAGTTATGTAAAAAATCCGATTTATATTTCACTGTCCTACGTCAATACTTAACTACCAAAAAAAGGATACATTATTATTTATTTGTAAAAATTAGCGTTCAGAAGCGGACTAAACGACCCCATGAAAGTCTTCCAGACCGGCTCTAAAAGCCGCTCTACCCCGTGTGGAAAAATTTCGTGGCGCTGTACTGTTTCTGTCCAGTCCGCCTTGAGTCGACACTGGCGCTCCACAGGCTGACTGTCCAGTGGCTAGACTGGGGTGTAACGCTCGGATCGACTAGTTTCTAGACAGATCAGCTATTTTGATAAAAAATAATTAATAATTAAATAATATAATTATTTTTTATGCCATAAAAGTCCAATATATAGATTTTGCAATGAATTAAAAATATTAAAAAAAAGTGTTTGTACAAAAAAAAAGAAGAAATGAGTTTCCGCAAACCTCTTGTACATACGCCGGGAGTCGAACTTCTGATGTAACTTCCTATTATATTGTTGTAACTTTGTCCCGTCGTCTTAACACCTCGGCCATCTAAAAGTTATATTTTTTTTCTTTTTTGTGGGATATGAAGTTCAATTCATTACATCCTAATATTTATTTGAATAAAACATGAACAATTTTTAAACATTAAAAGTGCTTGATGTGTGAATAAATCATTGAAAAAAATAAAGTTTGTATGATTTTCTTGCGGTTAGGCTATGAAATAATGATTGTTTATTATTTCAAATAATTAATACGTTAGGCTTAATTATCATTTACGAAATCAATAAATAATTAAAATAAATTAAATAAATCATTTATAATAATATTTGATTTTCTGGAATATCGTCAATATTAGACATAGCATTATACATATTATAATTATTATAAATTCAATATAAATTTATTATAACTTGACTATATAATTCAATTGAAAAAAAATGTTCTTAAACATTCTCAAAAAATCGTTCTTAAGAATACAGTTCTTGTATTAAGATTTCGATCACCTTCAACCATTATTGTTTACTATCTTAAATATGTAATAGTCTACAATTAATGATTGCTTAAGCATTTGTACAATTGTGTATTGTAATTTCCTAAATCTTTGATTCAAAAATTATTATTTTCTGAATTCACCTTTGTAATTTTTTTTTAAGTCCAAACCGTGATTCTATCTAGAAACTAGCTAAAATCTGGACAATCTTTATATATTCAAATTCGTAACGAACTCCTAGATAGCGCCAAGACTGGGACTAGAAAGCAGAAAGTTTTGAATCAAACACGTAGCAAAACTGGACAGCGCCAGTGTAGCGCCAGGCTAGTATTGCGTGAATAGACCGGCTTGAGAAAAACTGTACTGGCTTTGGCATGATTCAAGACTGCCAAGAAATTTTTCCACACGGGACCCAATTTTGTTGAAAGAATTCGTAAGATTTGAAAGATATCCAGGGATTCAGAAGGATTTTAACAAATTTCAAGGAATTTTCTAAGCTTTTAAACGTTTCAAGTAATTTATAAAGAGTTTCAAGTTTTGGTGGCATTCAAAAGGATTTTACTAGATTTAATCTTAAGGGCTTTTCAGAGATTAAAGCAAAATTTATGGGATTGCAAAGAATTAAGGTATTCCGTAGGATTCTAAAGATTCGCAAATAATTTTAAATATTTCGGTTATTATTATACCATTAAGCCATTTCCCTTTCGGGGTAGGCGTGACTTGCTCGGTTGGAAAATAGTATTGGGTATATGGGTGTATTGGTATAGAGTATATAGGTACAAGTTAGATATGCATATAGGTGTAAAGTAGATAAGTAAATAGGTGTTAGGTATATATGTTTTAGATTGATCTGGAATTCTCATGTCATTTATTCAAATGACACGTTTATTCCGCAACACTGCTCCGACCCAGGTTGCTGATCAATCTCTCTAGCGATCACCCCAAGTGAAGAGCCTCACAAAATTGTTATGTATGGTTCCCCACTTGGGCCCATCAGAATCCAAGGTCTTTGTTTCAGGCTTCATTCATTCTATTGTCACTCTGTTTACAAACTATTTGTCGACACACTTTTCTGTCCTCGCATACTACTCTAGCTTCCTTCACGTCCATGCATTTTTTCATGCAAGCTCTTGTGTTTCTATGGCTTCTTACTTCTCTTCGGTTAATATGTGGTTTTGGAGAATTCTTTGAATTTTGACAAATTTGAAAGAATTTCATAGAATTTATAAGATTTTAGGATATTGCAAAAGATCCTAAGGAATCTCAGAGGACTTTTAAGATTGACTAATATTTCAGAGCATTTTTAAGGGATTTTATGAAATTTTCGAGGGGTTCAGTAATTCTAAGAGATTTTAAAGGCTTTCAATAAGGAGTTTTAATAAATTTCCCAGGATCTGAAATGATTTCATAGGGCTTCAAATATTTCGAGAGATTTAAAAGAATATTAACAGACTTCATGTAATTCCACGGGATTTCAACGGATTTTATAATATTCTAATGGGTTTTAATAAAATTATTCACAATAATGGAGGCACTGCAACAGGCCATCTTTTTTTCTGGCCGCATATATGCGGCTGAAAGGTGAACTTGCGGAACCAGGTATCATTTTTAAGAAGCATCTTAATTTGCCATTAAAAACAATTTTACTATTGCTTTTCATACTTTAAAGCAATTAGTAAGTGAAAAAAAATCGGAATCCAAAAAAAATTGTATGCGTTTTTAAAGAATTTCCTACAATTTCGAAAAATTTGGAAGGATTTTATAGAAGCTACAAGGCTTTAGGACATTTCAAAACATTCCAAGTAATTTTTAAAGGATTTGAACGGATTTAATAAGGTTTCCGAAGATTTCAATGATTTTTAGAGATTTTAGGACTACATTTTTATAATTAATATGATGGGAAATATCTCGGGACAGTCAAGGTGCGTGGGTTAGCGTTTGCAGATGATAAGGTTGTTATGGCAGAGGCAATCAAAGGCTTGCAGAGAATGTTAAGCAAACTGGATATCAGCATGAAGAACATGGGTCTTGAAAATTAACGTGAATAAAACAAAAATTATGGTGTTTGAAGGAAAGGGTGAAAAACAGTATGCAACGTTGACTCAGACGATGAGAGGATAGAACAAGTTGATAAGTACGTGTTTCTTGGTAGTTTATTTACTACTGGCAAAAAGGTCGATGGAGAGATAGCCATGCGGTAAACGAGGGTAGGAAGGTTATCGGCAGTGTAGAAACCATTACCAGAAGTAAAAAATATAAATAATAAAGCTAAAATAGCAATATATAACTCTATAGTTGCACCCACTGTGCTGTACGGTAGCGAGAATTGGATCTATCAAGAAAAGGGTAAGAGTAAAATTAACGCGGTTGGCATGAAATTCCTGCGCAATGTCTGCGGTAAAACACTAATAGACAAAATCAGTGATGAGAGGATTCTTAAAGAATGTGGTGTAGAGGAAACGCTGTTGAGGGAATGAAAGAAGAACGACTGACGAAACAAATTTATTTATGTAAAGTAAATGGTAGTGTACCCAGAGGCAGACCGAGAGTGCGAACGAGACCCTAATTTGAAAAGATATAAGAAGCCATGGAAACAAAAGGGCTTACATGAGAAAATGTATAGGCGTAAAGGAAGCTAACGATGTATGCCAGGACAGGAAAGGGTGGAGAAAAATAATTTATAAGAAATGTATAACGAAGAGTGTCGGCGGAGTAAGAGATGCCTGAAGCGACTGATCTTCGATACTAATGGGCCGTCGTGGAAAACTTTACGCAATGGATGTTATTAGAGCAAATAGTATGGTCCTTACTATAGGGTTATCAGTGAGATTGTTTATTTTTGTGTGATCTATAACATACGATGACTTTGTGCATCTCTTCGCCTGGGGTCATTGCTAGAGAGATTGACCAGCGACCTATATTGGACCTGTAACATTAGCACTCATTTTGCTCCGTGCGGAAATAAATACTGCGGTTGTTTGTACTTTAGGGGCAGTTTTCACGTTTTCTGAAATATGTATTTTAGTAGGACAAGTGGTCTGAACATCTTCATAGACCCTAGGTCCACAGGAAATTAAGATCATTAAACGGAACTTTTTCTAAGTTATTTATCCACTAATCTTCAATAAATTATGAGAAAATATAGACGGGTTTTCTAAATGTGGTAAAAATGAACGAAATGAGATTCATAAAAAGTCTGATCAGGTCTTAATGAGAAAGTGGTTCGAGGTTTGAGCACATCTGTGGCCTCTACAGGTGAATTTTACACATTCATCGCGGTTTCTCAATATGTACGCCTTGAAACCTCATTCCCGCTTGAAGGTGGCCTTTTCCCACACTCTCAGAAGCGATTCGCTCACGCCGGGTCTGAATCTTGTTAAAATGCGCCGGTGGTCACTGGGCGGTTCGGCCGTCGTCCCAAAATCACCGCAGGTGGCAAACGTTTAGTCTTTAATTGCACCTTCGCAGATCTCCTGATTATTCAACATCGAACCATGACAGAAACGCTTGCTGTCAAATTCTACATCTTACTTTGAATAAAGCTCTTATTTTCAAAAATAAACCCCATTATATAGATACGCAGGCCTCGGACTCACTTCAGAGACCAAAAATATGTGAATAGTATCACGGATTTAAAAGAATAGTGTCAAAATAATGTCATAAAAATGTTCAAGTATGAAACTTATCATATTATATGTATGTTGTGTAGTATGTATTAGTTATTAGCTGAGTGCAGTATATAGTCCTAAATCAAAAAGTGCGCAATCGGAAATTAACTTTATTTTTTAATTCAAAGTTTCAGTTTTCTTGCCTACTATTTTAAAAGTAATAAAAATGAACTTCAATTCTTATTTAAAACGTTATTCTTTAGTCTATGAATTATCAAAATTCTTATTTATTTATCACAGGCTTCACAGTCCTTTCCCTATTCCTCTCGTTTTTCACTTAAATGCGAATTGAATTAATAGAAACCAATATCAAAATCTAACTTTTTTTTTGTGAAAAGTACATGTCTTTGGGTTGACAAGTCTACTTTTTAATTTTTGGTTGGAAATTGTATTGATTGATTATAAATCGAATTATTTTGTTAATAATGCAACAATTTTGGTGAAAAGTCATACTTCTTGGTTGAAAATTTAACTGTTTTGTTAAAACTTTGTCTATTTGGAAGGAAAATTCAACAATTTAGTTAAAATTTTAGCTTTCTTGCCTAAGAAATCTTTTTGCTTGAAAATTTAACTATTTTGTTGAACATTTATCTTTTTTATTAGAGAATTTATATCTTTCTGTTTGAAATTCTACTGTTTTGGAGAATATTCGTATTTTTGGCTACAGACTTCTACTATTTTGCTAAAGATTCATCTTTTTGATTTAAAAATCCATCATTTTCTGCAGAAATATCAACTCTTTCAGTTAAAAAATGCAAAAGTTTAGTTGAAAATGTATCTGTTTTCGTTGAGGATTCAGGTATTTTGTTGAAAATTTGTTTTTGTTCGTTAAATCCACTGTTTTTTATTTTAAATCAAAATATTTTTTTCTTGAAATATCAATTATTAAATTTTTAGTTGAAAATTAATCTTTCAGGTCAAAAATTCAACTCCTTGGTCTAAGTTGAACTACTATCTTGAAATTTTTTTTTTTTAATTCATTGTTTTATTTCAAAATTGAACTATTTGGTACAAAATTAAACTGTTTTGTAGAAAAATTGTTATTTTCATCGAGGATTAATTCTCTTGAATAAAAATTTAACTACTACATTTTTTATTAAAAATTGACCTTTTTTAGTTTAAAAATTGAACTATTTAGTTCAAAAATTTCAGAAACTAAAAAATATAAACTAAAAATTACTCGAAGAAAATTTAAACTAACATCACATCCATCGCTCAAACTATTTAGTTAAAAATTTATGTGATTTATTGAAAATTCTTCTTTTTTGGTAGAAAATTATTCTTTTTGTTTGAAAATTCAACTATTTTGTTGAAAGCTCATCTTTTTTGTTAAAAATGCAACTGTCTGATTAAAAAATGATCTGTTTTTGGTTGGGAATTCAATTATTTTGTTGGAAATTCGTCCGTTTTGGTTGAATTCTACTGTTATTGATTTGAAACAAAAATATTTTCTTCATTAACATATCAACTATTACATTTTTTGTTAAAAATTCATCTTTTTCCTTGCAAATTCAACAACTTGGTTGAAAGGTGAACTACTTTCTTTAATTCCCAAGAAACAGTGAAATATAACTGACCCCCCACCCCCAGATCGTCTAAAGTTTTTTAGGACTCCTAAATAAATTCACGAACAAATCTAGTTCGCAAAAATTACCAATTAATTAGCCATAGAGACAATTTTCCGGTATGTTGTGATTCGTTGAGATTGTCGAAAATACTATTTTAGCCAATTAGCGAAGAGTATCAAACATATTTTTCAAGGAAAAGTAAAGAAACAGTGGCATTAGCGGAAAATTGTGATAAATTAGTGTTTTAGTGTACTTTTTTCCAAATAGTAGCAAAATAGTATCATCGCTCAAAAAAAGTCAAATCGTGTCAATACTGTAGTGAGTTCGAGGTCTGTATATGTATTAGCTTCTTTCCTCATAGGTGTATTAGTCATTTTTGAATTGAACCTTTTGAAAGTGTTAAAATTTAAATAAAAGCTGAATATAGTTTTATAGAAATATATAAAACATGAAATCTTAGGGTTTGGTGATCAAGTTTCAAGCAAATGAATAATCACATGCGCATGCGCACTGGCAAAAATTATGTGCCATCAGGCGTGTAATAAAGAGCGACGTCGTGCATGGATTGATGATCCTGCCCAGGACCTCTTCGTATCCCGCGGCAACCCGAGCCTGTTTTCCATCTTTCTCTCGTGATAGTTTCATCGGGATTTATGAAAAGAAAGCAATTATAATATACCTTTGTATGAGTGTATAGTTTTTAATTACAAAAGAAATAGTATAACCCTATATAATATGAGAATCAGGAAACAAAAATGGCTATTTCCACTTGTTCTGAAATAGTAGCTTAATTTGCGACATGTATTTTTTTTATTTAGCAAACTTTTAAATATTGCGTGAAGTTAATGATCCGAAAAAAGCAGAATAAATTTTCTTAGCTCTTGAGCTGTGCATTTTGCAAGATTGATAGAAAAAACATTCCGATTTCGTTTGCCGAATCCCGGTTAATATTCATCCATTGACCATGTTTACAGCAAGATGAGGATTAAAATAGATGCGCGATACCTAATATACCTATACGATATACCTATATACGAACTCATCGCACCTTGTAATAAATTTCAGATTTGCCAAACTGTCACGACGATAATATTTAGGATTCTAGTTTAAGGATGTGTCACTAATATCTTATTTATTTCGGACCTTCATATTAAACGCTCATCTTGAAATTTGAGTATGTTCTTATACACTAGGTTATCTGTGAAAAACTACCGCTTCTAACCTCATGCTACTGTTGTTTAAAATTTTGAAGAGGGACTAATACCAGTGCTTAAGTAATTCTCCATAATATCAATTCCTGTTAAATAAATTTTCATTTCCCGGAAAAAAAATCTGTTTGTAGAACGGGCGGTAAAATACACTGAGAAAAAAGTTTGCTTGAATCAAACAAGTGTAGAACTGAATGCGTCCAATAAAAGATTTTTTTTTTATGGAAAAAAGATTTTTTCATGATAAGAATGATTCTTTAATTTGAAAAACATTATTTCTTGAAGAAAGGAAAAATTTTCTTCGAAGAAGAAAATAATTGATTGGGCGAATTCAGTTTAATTGAAGTAATCTTTCTTTCCAGTGGAAGCACTCATCAATAGAAAGGTTTCGTAGGCGAACGTACTAATACTTTTGTTTATAACTTCTTTCATTATCCTCATATTATGTAAATCAAATGATAATCGACTTTGAAATTATTGCATATTAAAACCATTAAGTATCTGTTTTAATTATAAAATTATATACAAACGTCGGGTATACTTCCGGAAAGGTCACCCAAGAATATTAACTTGCCTAGGGGTTCCTTTTGCATCTCAGTTAGAACTCCTGAAATAATTCGACGCACAGATTCATATCTCATCAAAGTACATATTTTTTGTCTTCAAACTTTTTCCCTAAAATTAATATTTTCCAAGAAAAATGAAGAAATGAATTTTCAGATTTTTCTTAAAAAAATGTATTAAATTTAAAGAAATATATATGAATTTTAAAGGATGGACCTTAAAAAAAAGAAGTATTAAAGGGAGACATATTTTGAAGACCGAGTGGGACGTGGCCCACGTACCTTCCCCCCACTCACGCCAAATCCCCTTTCCAGGAGCCCCAATAAAACCACGAGTCTTAGTGTTGGGCATTTCAAAGCCGGGACCCTGGAAAGGTGGCCCTAACGTGGTCCTAAAGGACGCGTGGTATTTTTGGAAGGCCCCTGGAAAAGGGGTTGGCCGTTATTGGGGGAGGGGGTGTTGACTACATCCTCCTAAATATTTTTGGTCTGTCACGAAAATCTAAAAATGCATTTTTTTCGATTTTCTCGAAGAATATTAATTTGAAAAAAAACGGTAAATACAAAAAAATGTGTTTCGATGCAATCTACAACTTTTATGCACTACATATTTATCTCAGATCAATATCAGGCCTGACGAGAGGGGCGGGGGGTGGGGGGATAACGGGGAGATTCTCCCCGGGCCTGGAGTTTTCAAGGGGGCCCGGATTATCCGAAACTGTTGGAAAAATTATTTATTTTATTATTTTTTCTAACAAAAATTGTAATTACCTTAGTTACTATTAACCTGCGGTGAAAATTCTTTTGGGAATCTAAACTGGGATGTAAAAGGAAACCCCCCTGCCGAGTATTAAGACAATATTCTTGAGTGACCTTTTTGGGAAGTATACCCCAAATTAAAATAGTAAAATATTGAATTAAGTCTTTTAAATCTTTCACCCGATACTTTCACTCTAGTACTCATCCTGCTTTCGTGTACTTCCCCTCCCCTCCCATACTTACTGTCTTCTCACTTCCCCTCCCTTTTCCTACTATCTCTTTCCTTAATTCCCGCTTCAATTTCCCACACTTTCCGCTACTTATCTCTTCCATACTTTTCCTCCCCCAATCACCCTTCTTTCGGCTGCTTCCCCTCCCCTTTCCTACTAACCCTTCGCTTACGTCTCCCTTCACGTTTATACCGTTCCCCTACTTATCCCTCTTGTACTCTCCTTTCCTAAATTCCCCTATTTTCCCTCCCCTACTCACCCTCACTGCTATACTAACCCTCCCATGACATCCCTTTCCTTCCCTTCGTTATTTTCCTCTATTTTCCTCCCCTATTCTTCCTACTCCTGTCCTTACTCCCCGTTCCTCACATTCCCACACTTCCCCTTCCGGGAAAAAAGTACGTCGAACGGACGGACACCCGACCGAAACATTAAGGGTTACTGCGCGAGGCAACGAAATCTTAAAGAATAGTATTTATTTATTATTATTGCCCTATTTTTTTAGCGTCTCATATTCATAAGTTCCAACTAAGGGAGGAGACGTCACGTCATCTGACTTTGGAAGTTTCTTTCGTGGATTCTTCATCATGTTCCATTCAATAAATAGTTAAAATGTCTTATATAAATAACTTTTCTAATTTTCGCGTAGTTAAGCGATTACAAGATAAAGTTTTAAAAAAAGATTAATACAAAAAAACTCTAGGCTTTAAAATTGAATTCCAGATAATTTCTAGGTTTTCAAGTTTTTTTGGCGATTTAAAAAATTTCAAATAATTTCCAGGTTTCTGCAGGTTTTCAGGTCAAATCGCCAACCTTTGAAAAGGGCCAAAGAAAAGAGCTCGATAGTGGGGTGGTGGATAGTTATATGGAGTAACGGATAGTGGTTAAATGGAGGGGGCGATCTCCGTGGTGTAGATAACTCGATAGCATAAGTATAAAATACGAGAGGAGCGGAGGGCTAAGAGGATGATACGTAATTGGGATGGGGAGTAAATGGATAAGTGATAGAAGTTAGAGGGAGTGAGGGGAAAAAGGAATAATACAGGTGGGAGTAAAAGGGTCAGGGAAAGACAGAGAGGGGGAGGAGTTCAGCGATGAGTAAATAGAGTAAGTTATAGGTGTCAGAAGAGAGGATAATAGGTGGTGATTAATAGGGGTAATTGAAAGGAATTGTAGATAATCGGGTGAGAGGGGAAACTTTTGTGTAGAGTGGAGGGCAGAGAGGATGGAGTATGAGAAAGGGGTAATAATATAGGGTAGAGGAAGTAAGGAGAAGAGGGATGAAAGGGATGGAGAGCAAAAGTACACAAATGTAGGGGAGACGAAGGTAGAGATAGATATACGGGTTGAAGGATAGTGAAAAGAAAGAGGTTAGTATGTAGGTGTATATAGGAGAGTGGCACAAGAATGATTGGAGTAAGCAGGACGAAGGTTTTATGGGAGAGGGCACGCAGAAGTGGTGTCAAATAGGTGTAGAGGGAAGGGAACGGATAGAGGGTACAATAAACAGGGAAAGGGCATAAGGCGTAGTGTAAGTGTTTTGAATTTCGCGCATGATTGAGTTGAAGAGGCTTATATGAGTAGGGAAAGAGTTGGAGAGGGGGGTGGGGAGTCTGCAGGAGAATATGTGGCCACAATGTGACAAGAGGAGATGTCACGCCCACCTGCTCGCCTTGGTATCTAGTCTACAAAGTTCTGTTCGCTTTTTTCGTCTCTTTTGCTGCTGCAGCTTCTTCTTATCTTTCCTGCTGGTACTACCAGGGTATGATGAAGAGCACAAATATATTCGCAAGCGGGAAAGACCCGCTTGTATTTTAACGAACGTGCGTGCGCACGGCACTCGATTTATGCGGCCGTTTATCAATCCTTGGCCCGGGATGAAAACGTAAGTGAGAGAACGGTTGGAGGGTGGACGCGTAACGAAAGAAGGCCTAGTTGGAATCTCCTAATGATTCTTTTACGTTACTCGAGATTGAGAATTCGCCACGAGGCTAATGATAAGGAAGAAAGCAGATATGCAAAGCATTCGATACATTGCGTGAATGCAATGTAATCAATGAGGACACCAAATAAGGGGTTACCGTAATATTCGCTATGCAAATTCGTGGCTCTAGTGATAACCTTACCACCTCGATAGAAAGAGAAGATGAGAAGAGGATTTTATAGTAGGGTCGTAAAATTCTGGAGAGCCTCATTATCAGGGAATTTCATGTACAAGAACAATAACTATACATATAGCAATTTTTACTACCTTTCGAAACGGTAGGAGTTCAATTTCAACCGATAAAATTGTATAAAGGCGTTTCCTGTTTCGTTATCAGTGAATTTAACTAAGAAACCAATACAATTTTATGCAAAAGCACTAGTTGAATATGTTTGTGTATGTGAAATAAATTACAATCAGTGTTTAGGAAAATTATATACAGAGATAATAATATTTGTTTTTAACTTTTTTGAAAAAGGCCCTGATCGATTATTTTGATTCTGGTATTAAAATTCCTGCGGGGGACCAGACATTTAAATTTTATTTAAACTCGGTTCAGCATAATATAACACATGATTATTTATTCGCTATTTATTATTTTCTAATTAACTGATATCTTATCTCAAATTCTTGCTGCTTTTAAACATGGGACAAAGGACTTTAAAAATGTTGCAACGAATTTAAAATGCATTATTTACGGTCGTAAAAAATGTTTGGGATTTTACGCACGTTGGGAGTGTTTAGGGCCTGTAACCAAACTTCTCAGGTCTCAAGCTCGAATCGACTACTTGGTTGGATTGAACACCTCTCCTCCTTGGCCCTCACAGCCCTTACTTTTACCTTTTACCTCGTTATCTGTTCCTCTTTCGGTGCGAGGAAGGCGACAAAGAAGCCGCCCTAGATTGAAATTGTGACAATGTCGGTGAACCGAGTGTCTGCGTATACAAAATTTACTGGGATATTCAGGTTTTACGTCTGGTGCAAATTCCTTATCTGCCCATGTATCATTCACCTTTGATCTAAATTTAACTATAATTTTGACAAATTTGTAAGAAGAGATGTTTATTATTCACTCGGGAAATTTAAGTTGGAATTTTCTCTATTCTCTTTTATTGTTTAATTATTTTTCTATTTTGCCCCCCCCCTCCACACTCATTACGAGTCGATTTCAATTTTTGTTTTATTTGACTAACAAAATATTGTTCGAAATTCTGCAAATTCAACCCTCACCTTCGTTTTGCACTGTTTTCAATTGTCCAAAGTTTTCCAACTCACACGGGGAACGTACACCTTTCGGAATTTTGTTTGGATTAATACATTCCCAATAATGGGCAATTACTGAACTTTTTATATGTTAAAGTAATAAAATGCGCTTGTCAACCAATTTCAAGATAAACGCCTTTAAAAAAAAATAAACATGTACTGCGATGCGACAGTATTTCAACTCCCGGTTAGATCAGGCGGAGCGCGCAAGTGTGTTACCGGAAAGTTCGAGCTCCATTCCTGCTGCCGGCAGTTTTTGCTAATCTATTTTTTCATTATATTTTTTTTTACTACAATTGATTATTAATTTTATTTAAATGGAGCCAAAATATTCAATTTTAACTTTTTTTTTAAATAAAACATTTGGCTTTTTCAAGCTCTACCACTTTTATTTCAAGAAAAGTTTCTTTAAAGAAAATTCTTATTTTTTTCATTCAATTGAACACTTATATTTTAGTTATTATTATTTTCATGTGAGATAAAAATAATATACATATACAAATTAGTATAATAAGAATAAAATATTTAGACATAAAGAAATAGTAAAATAAATTTATATAAAATTAAATGAATAAAAGTAATTTTTCATTATTATTATATTCATATTTTGAAATTAGAGTAATAAGTGATGTCTTTTAGCAAAAATTTGCATAAGGAATAAACATTTTACAATGGTGTCGCTGCACTGACTTACGAGTCTTTTGGCTAAAAATGCCGGCTGCAGAAATTGAGCTCGGAAAATTGTCTAACAAAATAGCTAAACTTTTCACCAAAGAGATGAATTTTTAACTAAAATGAAGAATCTTCAACCAAAAAATTAATTTCTAACCAAATTGTTGATTTTTCTGCAAAGTAGACTAATGTTTACCTAAAAGAGATGAATCCTCGACGAAAAATATAATAGAATGTAGGAATTTTCAAGAAATAAGTAGTATTTTCAACCAAACCTGATACTTCTAAGCAAAATTGTTTCATTTTTAACAAAATATTTGAGTTTTCAAACAAAAAATGAATTTTTTACAACATTGTTAAACTTTCTACAAAATAGATTAATTTATAAGCAAATAATTGATTTTTCCAACAAAAAAGTAAATTTTCCACCAAGGAGATTAATTTTATACCAAAAAAGAAGCATTTTCAACAAAATACATCAATTGTCAACCAAGTAGTTGAATTTTCATTTAAAAAATTGCTCTTTCACAAAATTGTTGAATTTTCTACGAAGTAGATTAATTTTTAAGAAAATAATTGAATTTCCAACCAAAAACATGAACTTTCAAGAGGTTAATTTCATACCGAAAAAGACGAATTTTCAACAGAAAGCATGAATTTTCAACCAACTAAAAAGATAAATTTAGAGCAAAATAGTTCAATTTTCAACTAAAAAATAAAAC
>CAKNYM010048461.1:131696-166169 GCA_932195095.1 Andricus curvator
AATTATTCAACAAAATACTTAAATTTTTAACCAAAGAGATGAATTTTCGAATTGTACACTGAAAAAAATGATTGTTACGCAAATAACTATTTTCCACTAGTTAAATCATTTACAGTCAACTGTACCAGTTTTTTGGTAACAATAACTGAATGTGCAAAGTGAAGTTAACTAGTCAAACCTAGTAAAATTTGTCCAGTAAAAATAACATTATGGCTTAGTAACCTGTGCTAATTAAACTTGGTTAAATAAAAAGTAGTAAAGCTAACGTTGTTGATGGTTACTAATAGTATTTAATTACAATGAATTAATATGAATCTAAAATACATTTCATGCAAATTCATGTACACAAAGATATGTATAAGGTGAATATAAAAACGAATAAATATATCATTGCATGCAAGACATAATAAGATAAAATAACCCATTCTGATGAAATAAATGACTTCTGGAATATATCATTTACCCAAATTTGTATATCATATATGTATTAATTTTCTATATGCGGATTCGAAGTTATAAAAAACTCTATGATGTTATAGTATTCTTGAGATAGGTGGAAATATAGAGGTTATAGAATGTTCTATATGTATACACTGTAAAGAATATTTTTTGTATTTTATGCTCACTGTTTTTATATAATTATACCAAAACTTGTAAAATTAGTTCGTATAAAGCGGGGTATAATTATACAAATTTGCAAATAAAATTTTGTATAAAAACGTGACTTTAAATGTAAATGTTTTACAGGTTATGTTTGTATTTTCACAAGTTTTTGTAAATTTACCTATTTCAAACTAGATCCGATTATTACCTCTCTGAAAAAGGGAAATTTACAAAATCTTAAGAAAATAAAAATATAATCTTTATTTTGGTATAATTATACAAAAACACAGTGGGTAAAATACAAAAAATATTATTTACAGTGTAAATATATATAAGTTCACTTCAAATTATACACGAGTTTTATATATTTTAAATTATATTTTGAAAATTCCAATGAATTTAGATGGTTTTGAATTTTCGCGCTGAAAGTACTTAAAGCATTTCAAATTGCACATCCGGAAATAGATACTCATTTGAGTCTGGAAGTAAATCCTGCTTCCTGCTCGCCATGTGCTCCTCGCGTCGTCATGATGATCTTCCCTAACCAGCAAGTTAGCAACGTTGGCGAACATTAGCGAATATTGTTTTTTTCGTGTTAAACATGGCATCGATAATACTAAAAAAGTTAGAAGAATGGGAATTGATGGATTACGCACAAGCTTTCACTCGTGTGAATGCAGCCCTCGCTTTGCTCGGGCAGCAAACTTCACACTCGTTGCAATCGCTATGTTTCATCCCTTGTAATGAAACATACTATTTCGATTATACCTTTTGAGTATTTTTCATATTTAAAAAATTGACTTTTTCGTTGCTTCGTCCATGACAAATATTGAACACGGCAGCTTCATTTAAACAAATATTTTTCGGAGTGGCTTTTTTTTAGTATGCAAACATGGTTCATTTAACTACATAAATTATAGTCACCGAAGAAAATGAAACTAGTTAGAGTAACTATAAATCTTTCTCAATTTTTCTATTTTGAACGGTTAAATTGGCATTAACCTTTGGTTAATTGAACTGTTCAAAAAAAGGTCTTGTGTACCAAAACAGTCAAGTTCATTCTACTATTTTCTCTTTGTTAAACTTACGATAAATATTGTTAAAAATAACAGTCAAACAAGTTGAAATTACCAGTTTCACTGGTTACTCTAACATAAATTTCTATAGTCAGTTTAACTAGTTGTGCACAGTAATCCGCTGTACGAACAATGCAGACTAGTAAAATCCTAGTAAACCATTACTAGTTTTTTTTTTTCAGTGTATGATGCATCTCGAACCAAAAAATGAATTTTAAATAAAGTCCCTTATGAAAAAGAAGTATTGGTAAGTATTGAATCCAGTACTTACCAATACTTCTTTTTCATAATGGATATTTCAGTTTTCAGCTAAGCAGTTGAATTTTCAACCACACGAAAATTAATTTTCTACCAAAAATATAAATTTTTAACCGCATAGTTAGGTTTTCAGCGAAGAAAAATAAATTTACAATCAAACATAGAATAGTTAAATTTTCAGTTAAACAAATTAAATTAAAAAAAAAAAACAATATTCAACAAATAGAGAAATAGATTTGTAACGAAGTACTTTGACTTGAATTCACATGAAGTCACTGAAATGACTTGAAGCCAGTGTATCAGTCGAGTTGTAAAACCCTCGCAAAAATATGATTTTTCAATGAAAAAGATTACTTTGCTACCGCAAAAGACCAATTTTTAACAAAATACATGAATTTTCAACTAAAAAAGATTAACTTTCAAACAAAAATATAATATTTTTATTTTTTGTTGAGAAAGTTAATTTTCATAAAAAAAATAACAACAAATTTTCAACAAAATAGTTGACAATTTTCTGGATAACCTATGTGAATTACTCCGATTCACCTGAATTACCCTGAAAAACAAGTTAATGACTTGAATTACCTAAATTACTTTGAATTACCTGGATTGCAAGTAGATTACCAGTACACCGGATTAGAACTGGATTACTTTAGATTTGAAGTGGGTAACCCTGGATTTTAAGTGAAGTATATTGGATTACAAGTGGATTACTCCAGGATACCATGATCACTATGAATTACTTGAATTACCGCGGATTACAAGTGGATTACGGTAGATTACACTTACTTAGTTTAATTACACTGGATTACCAGTTCGGATAGCCGACCGGTCCAGTGGATTACCAGAGTCGTTTCCCCCTCGACTCTCACATCACGGTCTGTGTAACGTGCGTGCATTTTTTTTAAGCCGTTTTTTTCGATATTGGCTGAAAAGCGCATTTTATCACTTTAACATATTTAAAGTTTTATGAATAACTATTACTGGAGGAGTATGAATTAAAACGAAATTAAAAATGGCGCAGTGCCGTGTAAATAAAATAAAGCGTATCTGCAGTGTGGATAAGTCATCTTTCACTTTTACGAATTTTCAAAAGAGGACTTGAATGTCCATGATTGTGATGGTGTTTATTAAATATCTATTCTTTCATACGACATACATAATGGATGTTCATAAAAACTACGAAAATTATGTGGGGCTATTTAAATCCCATTTCAAAGTTTCGTAAAAGTGACAGATGACTTATGTTTGAGATTCCTTTTTTTTAAACTACTCCAAGTACTTCAACTGCTTTTTATGTCGTCGATTTATTTTATATTTTTTATAATTCTATCTGATCATTATAATGTCATCGATCTGCTCGTAATGATTAGAAACCATATTAGGACATCGACTACTTATTAGTAATACAACTCACTGGCTACTACCTGTTCCCAGTCATTTCTTTTATTGTTATTATCATCGCAGCGTAATTCCTTTGAAGGTTAGGATATCTACCACATGCCTCTGCAGGAAAACGACGTTTCAGCTTGGCAGGGTGATTCATGGATGAAAATTATTTAGTATCGTGTGGCAGGGCCGTATTATGTGCCATTATCCAGGATTCGCTTTATGATTGCTGGGATCTTAACGTCTGCAACTCCCCCTCTTACTTTGCGTTACTTGCAATTGCACCTACTAACTTCGCGGAGATACGCACGCCTGTCTGTGTATAGACACGTGCATGTATAAATCCGCGACAAAAGTCGCGGTAAGCACAATTATTTTCTCCAATTATACGTATCCCGCGAACACATATAATAGTTGGAAAGTCATGATGAGAACGTTCAATCATACACGCTTATACATTAATTGAATTCCAACTTTGACAAGAAAATTTGTCAAATAATTTGTTCAGAGCTGCAGTTTTTGTGGTAAAACATATAATAGAATAGTTATCCTCCTCTTTGTCGCAGGTTTCATTATAAGTTGCAAGACTCGTCATAAGATCCATCAGACAGTAGCTGGGTGGTGATTCTCGAATCGTCGATGGATGGATGTGGACACTCGATGTTATCGAATGTCTCCATATAAATGGATATGGGTTCAGGGATTCCACAGGATTTGAGTACGTCAGGCATTACCTGGAGGCTTATTAAGAGTTGGTGCACTTGTGGTAATTGGGATACTTTGGGGATAAGTTAAACTGATAGTGTCTGTCGATCTCCTGTGAAGGGGGGAATTTATGTAAACTCAAATGGCTTAATGGTATACTCAGTAAGTTTAGGTTCTCTATATGTGTTAGCAAATTAATTACGGCTGGTGTGGGGCATCCAGGAAACAACTTATTGTTACTTTAAAGTCAATGAAATAAATGTCCGATTATAATCTGCCCTTATCAAATCCAAATATGATCCGAGTTCTAGCCTGCGAGTCAAACACACTCATGCGACATAAGAAATGTTTAGTTAGTTTTGTAAACTTAGCCCAGATGTAGGCTCCAGAAGCTACGATCACGATCCTTCTTTGAAAGATCGATGCCGATGCAACCGGAGGTTATAGTCGTCCGACTCGTTACTTCCCACAACACGAGAAAATGATCAAGTAGGGAAACTCACTTTACGGTGATCCGAAAAAGGCACCAGCACGAGACACTGTTCAAGAGTTACTCATTCAAGATAAGAATACTTTACGTTAAAATAAGCATCGAGACTTTAGAATGCACTGGTCGGAACTCAAACCGATAATCAACATCAGTTCAAGTAATGTAGTGCGTCGAACTTAGTCTCAGAAAGGGCTCACAAGGTCACATAAGTCAAAACGGCACTGAAAAGAAAAAATTGGATATCAGTTATCACCCAGCCAAGCCGAGCGAGCCACCACAATAACAACAACGCTACCGCTTCACGCCCGCGGTCGCAAGGTCTCGAGCGACAGACAATAAGAAAAGTGACCGCGCGGAACAATAGCGTCAGGGGCAGGCTCCCAAATAACCATAAACCTTGTTAGGAATAGTAAAAACTTCCCAATTATAAGCTTATCTTAGATTTTAACTAAATCAAATTGAATAGGCTCAAAAAGTATTAACAATATGTAAATGTCTAAAACGGATATACATGTGAGTAATAAAATAAAATTGTCCGTAGATCTGTGCAGAATAATTTATCTAATGTGGTGTTAATTAACTTAAAATATATTTTATTTCTTTCTTTCAACTTTTCCAAATCGAAAAAGCTTATCTAATAGTTAGCTCAAAAAAGTACATTTTTGAATGCCGTAATCATTCATTGAAAATGATCTCTTCCTTCTGCTCTCAATTGTCCCCTACAGGAAATTGATTAGAAGATCATTATGTAGACCTCAGAAGTGCATTTATGATTTATTGCTACTTTCCTTTGCAATAGCCGATTAATCTTATCAATGTCAACTTGAGAAATAACCGCCATCTATACGATATATGCTCGTAATTTGCTGTTATAGAAATTAGATTAATTAGGGCAATTAAATTATTAGCTTATAATTAATGTATGTTGCCCCAGTTTCTATCATTAAAATATAGATCAAACTAGCTTTTAGTTGCATGCAAAAATGAGTCCATATCAAAATGCTCATAGAACATCAGCTAGTGCTAAAGGCAAAAGAATTCTTTTCCCTTGTGCTTCTCCCGTTACAATTTCCAAATCTAAACAATTTTCTCACATTTTTGAATGATAAAACTCGTTTCATTTATAAAGCCAGTACCAATATTCATCTAAATTTTGGAGCAACAAGATATTCAAAATTTCAAAATTCATACTTTCAAACTTGCAAAAGGGTTTAAGGGAAATTCGGAGCTGCAATCTGTTCGATATGAATTAGAATACCTCCTTTTTCTGCTTTAAACTGAAGAATATATTTTTATGTCTATCGCACTTTACTTTTAAAACCATTCTTTCCATGTGGAATTTTTGAAAGAAAGGGGGACATGAATAAGAGATATTTTGATGTGGACGATAGCAGGAAGAACCTCAAGTAAAAAAGACTGAAAGAAAATCTTCCTTCATAATAGTTAAAAAACAAAATTTGTGCATTTTTAACAACTGTTAATAAAATGAAAACATTACCGAAAAAATTGAACTAACAGAAAAGCTTCCAGCATACAGTGGTATAAAAAACGAAATTTCTTTATTTTTCTCATCTAGCAACCTTTGATTACAATGAAACAAAACTATGAGATAGAAAATTTTATTTTTTTAATGCACACTTACATGTCAAGACCTTCAGTTTGAGCGATTCCTGACAAAAACCGGACGAATAGAAACGCTTCCAGCAGTCGTCTAGAAAACGAAATTTCCTCATTTTTCAATCTATGGTAACAAAAAAAATTTAGAATCGCCTAGAAAATTTTTTTTAATGCACATCTATATGCCAAGACATTCAATTTGAGCCATCTTTGGGGATAATCGATGTAGAATTTTGTTTTGTGATGCACATCTACATTTCAAGCCGTTCAATCTGAACCATCCTTGAAAAATATCGAACTAAAAGTGAAGTTTCCAACATTATAGTGGTGCAAAAACAAAATATCCTCATTTTCAATATTTGTTGACTACTCGTAAAAAAAAACGTCACTTTAAGGGCATGCTCTACGGTGACCACGTGACCAAACCAGTCCTCGATTATGAAATTTTTTTTTTGGTGTTCACCATGCCCAAACGCAATGAAATACCGCTCTCAAAATTTGGAATATAGGAAATGGGACCATAAATTGCGTTTGTATATTTAGTTTGAGTAATAATTTTGAAAAAAATTATTCACGTAAAAAATAAATGTGTAATATATTATTTTCATTTTTTTTGGTGTTCACTACGTCCACACGGATTGAGATATCGTATTTAGAATTTGAACGATTAAATAAAAAGCACTAAAGAACGTTTGTATACATCAATATGTTTATGATTTCAAAGAAATTTTATTTATAAATTAATAAAATAGGATATTACCACTCGAGTCGAGCACTTTGCAGGTAATGTTTGGTTTGATGCATTTCAGATTTTTTGATTCGCGTATGGTGATAACTGACACAAATTTTGGACTAAACCGTATAAACATTTTAAAAAATCAATATAAACAATAACATTTGCACATTTGTTGCAATTCAAAAAATAAGTATCTGCACACACGTAACCTGTCATTATTTTTGGAGCATTTTTAGCAATTTCTAGCGGAGAAAAAAAGAAGCTTTCAACGTCGGTAAAGTAGAGATCACATGACCAAGCTCGGTTATGAAATTTTACACATTATTTTTTACATGGATAATTTTTTTCAAAATTATTACTGAAACTAAATATACAAACGCAATTTATTGTCTCATTTCCTATATTCCAAATTTTGAGAGCGATATATCATTGCGTTTGGATATGGTGAACACCAAAAAAAATTTCATAACCAAGGACTGGTTTGGTCACGTGATCACCGAAGAGCATGCCCTTAACATATCAAATTTGATTTTTTTTATCTACATTGAAATTTCAAACCTTTCAGTTTGAGCCACCTTCGAAGACAACTGATCTAAACGAGAAGATTCCAGCATAGAGCTTTACAAAATGAAAATTCCTGATTTTTCGCATCTTGCAATCTTTGATAACAAAAGAACATGAGTATGACGTAGCACATTTGATTTCTTTATAAGTTGCGTCTTCGAAACTTTATGATTTTATTCATGATGGGAAATTGTATTGACCCTCTGGTATTAAATGAAATGGTGTTAGCCTTGGAAAAAATTTCGGTTTACCTTTATCAAACAACAAATTGCCTATTAAACATTTCGTTGCTGACTTTGAATCTAATATACACCTCATACCAGAAGAGAGTAGGAATCCAGCCAGATTAAAATTCGTTAATTGCATTAACAATTTTTTACAACAAAACAATCAAAAAAAAAACCCTTAAATGAATTTCAAAAACAACTACAGCGAGATGTAGTAGTCTCTAGGAGGTTCCTAAAAGACAATCCAAACCTTTTAATTACCAAAGCCGATAAAGGGAATACCACGGTGGCTATGTACCAGACTGACTACGATAACAAACTCCTTATAATGCTATCAGATAAAAGCACTTATCAACCGTTAGATCATGATCCCACTAAAGATATTGAAAAAAGAGTGAATAAAGTAGTTACAGAATGGGAAACAAAAAAAATACATCAACGAACACACTGCAAAACAATTAAAAGTCTCTAACAGTATTCCTGCCAGATGTTACGGGTTGCCAAAAATTCACAAACCTGACGTTCCCCTTAGACTTATAGTCTCCATGATTGACAGTCCTTCCTACAACCTGGCAAGGTATCTCAGTAAAACAATCTCTGACAGCATAACCCCTCCTACTTCTCGAGTAAAAAATAGTTTTGAATTTGTCCAACGTATTCAAAATATTAAAATTCCTCAAGACTTTGTGGTCATTTCACTTGACGTAGTTTCTTTGTTTACAAAGTTGATACAATTCTTACCATTTTCAACAATTACAATAATAAATTGAAATTCACCCTTTAGAGAGAAACTAACAATCAAATCAGTTTTCTAGACGTAGTGGTCATTCGCGATGGTGACGGCTTAAAAACCAACTGGTACAAAAAACCTACTAGCTCAGATAGAGTTCTTAATTTTTTCTCACATCACCCGATGAAATATAAAATAAATGTTATCAACAACCTTGTAGACAGGAGTATCATTCTTTCTCACAAAGATTTCCATTCTCAGAATATCAAAAAAATCAAAGCAATTTTAACAACAAATAGTTACCCCCTACAAATGATTAATAAGATAATAAAACAACGATTGCATTCCATCACACAGAAAAACTCTCTTACAAACATTCAAACCCATCAACCCTCAATTAGCCGTGCCTCTACAAACACGCACACACTACCGAGTGACACTCACACAGAAATCCAAACACATCAACCCTCGACTAGCCGTACCTCTATAAACACGCACACACTAACGAGTAATACCGACACAACCAACCCAGATCAACCTGTGACCTCACTACAAGCAACGAAATATATATCCCTACCATACATACAGGGACTATCAGAAAAATTGTCAGGCATTCTTAAACCTTTCGATGTCAAACCGGCCTTCAGAAATATACATGATTTATCATGCATTTTCAAATCACAGAAAGATTCTATCCCTACATTTGACGGTAAGAATGTAGTTTATAAAATACCTTGTTCTGGTTGTGACTCCTTCTACATAGGCACAACTAAACGTCCGATTAAATTCAGAATAAATGAACACACAAAAGACGTATATAAACCACCTTCAAAATGGACCGCATTAACTAAACATTCCTGGTATGAAGACCACAGATTCAATTTCCAACAAACTAAAATCATTGACAAAACTAATAATTACAGGAAACGTATGCTGCTAGAAATGATTCACATTGCAAGTGAACCTAATACTGTCAATCAAAGAACAGACATTCAAAAACTTTCTTCTTTTTATAAGGCTTTATTTAAAAAACAATAAAAAATTCTGTACTCACTTTCTGCCATAATTTTATCTTCTAGTGGCCTTGTACCTTTTTTTGAATCTAATAGAAGAAAACTAATAGAAGACTAATACATATATTTTTTTATATTAATTTAAGTACCGTGACGTACGCACGTTTTTTTGAGAACAGGATTTGTACTCTGCATTTTTTTTTGGTCAAATTTCTGTGAATTAAAATTGTTTAATTCTAAAGGAATATAAGTCTGTGCGCGAAAATAATTATGAACTACTATAATTCCTACTTACATATAAATTTTTATTTAGCATTCAGGATCAACTTGAATTTTTGAGTCTCATGTCCACGTTCTCAGAGAAGTTCCCAAGAACATTAAAAATCAACCAAAGCAGTAAACCAGTACCCCTAAGTAAAAAGAATTTTGAATGAAAATACAGGAAAGTCTCCGATTTCAAATTTACGACCTTCCCTTTAACTCTCACTGCACTCTGAGCTGCGATAGACACTTCTCCCACTAAAACTTTGAACCGCATGGCCCATTTCACATAATGCCCTTACACTTTCGAAATCAGTCGTTTTCCAACAGTGACAACAACAACTAGACACTTTCCATAAAAATATGTACTTTTCAAAAAAACGACGAAAAATTAAATTAAATTCATCTGTAGTGTTCGGCAACGAATGTTATTAGTGTAATAGTGATGTGAGGATTTTCTTACACATTTGATAAGGTTAGTAATGACATATAAAGATATACATTTAAAAAATAAACAAATAAAAAAAAACTGATGAGATTAGAGAAATTATGTGATAACTAAAAACTGTTTTTCAAATTAAAATAATTATAAAAAAAAAAAAATTCGTGAATTTTCATTACCATAATAAAGCATTTTTCTAATTATTCGTCATCGTTTTCCATTATAATTCTTCGATTAGTTTATTTATGTTTTATCGTGAATTAGTTACAATTATTCAAAAACTAATTACATTATATTATATTCTCTAATTTTATGAATGTCAGAAAAATTATTGTATTCTAACAAAACAAAAAAACTGTACAACAAAAAGAGTCGTAATTGTATTTTAATCTCTAAAATTATATTTTGTTCGTCACTGCTATTTTTATCGAAAGCATATTACTATAAAACAATTAAAAAAAAAAACAAAAAAAAACGTAAATTTGGTTTCGTTTAGCATATTACTTAAAATGTAAAATTGTTTTGTTTAGAAATAAATCACTGAAGAGGACTCCCACATGAGTCGAAACGTCTGATTAAAAACACAGTTTTTTGATTACTGGACCCTAAAGCCCATACAAAGAAACACCATTTCATTTATGATTTTATATTAAAATTATTTTATTTAAAATTTAAAAAGATTTGAAATTTTTAAATTTTAGGGTCTGTCAACTTTTTTCATTGGAATTTAGCATTTTTAAATAAAAATCATCATCAAAATCTCCAATTTTCAACCATTTTAGGTTATATTAGCGTTTTACACCGGAAAATGGTGTTTTTAAGGGCATGTGACACTTATCCGATTCCTACTTTACCGACATTTTTTTGTGAATCATACCAATTCCACACGAGAAGAGATATAAAACTGAAAGTTTGATAAAATATAGAAAGGAAAGTAAGGCACGTTTATGCATTAATAAATTTTCACTACTACAAAAAAAAAATTTTGACATTTTTTTTCTGCAATTGTAAAAATGGATTAGTACATAAACATTCCTTACTTTCTTCTCTCTATTTTCCCAAACTTTCAGTTTGATATCTCTTCTCGTGTGGAATTGGTAAGATTTACAAAAAAATGTCGGTAAAGTAGGAATCGGATAAGTTTCGCATGCCCTTAATAACAAATTATTAAATTTCAAAGATTAAAAATTTAAGTTTTTCGGTTTTTTTATTGTTTTTTTCATCGAAAATTGACGTTTTTAAACACAAATCATTAGATTTTAAGGGCTTATCATTTTTATGCAATTACAGGTTACGTTAGAGCTTAAACCAAAAAATTAGTATTTTAAAACAAAAATCATTATAGTTTCAACAAGATTTGTAATTTTTTGACAGTTTCAGGTTATATTAACCATTTTTACAGGAATTCGGTTATAATTAGGAAATTAATGGTATTTTTGATAAAAAAAATACGGAGTGTCTCGTCGTCCCGAAATTCGGGATGAGTAGTGAAGTATTTTTCATAAGCTTGGCTAGTCGTCCCGAATTGTCGGGACGACTAGACCATCCCCTTTTCCAACTCCCCCAATTTTTCGGGACGACTAGCCACAGCCAAAAAAATAATTATATTTCGAAGAAAATATTATCAATTTTTCAATAACTTTAGCTCATGTTGAAGAAAAAAAAGATTACACTCACAATTTTTGTATATTTTTTGCACTTCATACCGGAAATCGGTACTGTTAAAAAAATCATTGGATTTCAAGAAAGGTAACAAATTCTTTAACAATTTTAAGTTATGCTTGCGCTTTTCACAGGAAATGAGTATATATTTCAAAAAAGATTTACAATTTTATAATAATTTAGCTTATGTTCACATTTGTCACCGGAAATCGGTCATTTTTAACAAAAAACATTAGGTTTATTTTGGATTTACAATCTAAAGCAATTTTGCGTAATGATATGTTCGTTTTTTTGTCTAAAATTGCTATTATTATTAAAAATCATTAGATTCCAAAGAATACTTACAAGATTTAAACAATAATAGGATATCAATTTCCATTGATTACCAAAAGTATTCTACCTGCTTTTCTTTTTTATATTTTAGATAATAGGAACTATGAAATTAAGGATCGCGGGGCATAAGGGCGTTAATGCCAAAACTCGAATTGTACAGGAGGAACGAGAAACTGTCCAACCAGAATGTAATTTTTCTTTAGCATGAAAGTGCTTCCAAGCTTTTACAGAGCTCCATCGAACCATGAAAGGAAGATCCTAAAAGAAGCAACCACCTCCGAGAAAAGCTCTGCCGTCCTGATGCAGAAACTGTACAACTGCATTTTTATCAAAAATGAGTTTTTTATATGGTTAGATTCGTAATAAAAAGACGACTTTAACTATGCTAATCACTATTAAAAATTGTAAATAAATCTAGAGATAATTAGGTCTCAATTAGCATATCTACAGCGATTTTCGAGAATTCCTGATGAAGAAACAATACATCTGCAGAAATTGTAGCATATCTACACGAATTCCAGGTTGGGATAGTGCTGAGCCCTCAGATCCTGATAACCCGGATTCGAGGGTAACTTTTAGCCACCCATCCTTGCTTTTTTTTTTCTTCATTTATTCTGTGAACCATACACAGGCAATGCCTGATAACTGGTTCATCTAGTTTACATATAATACAGTATTCCTTATTTCTTTTTTATCTTATCATAGTATTTAATCTACATTTTTTCCTTACTCTTATTTTAATCTAAATATAGTAATGATAGTAATTAATGGACAATCTGGTTTTATGAATTTATCAATTATTTTTTTACATAATATTCTTTTATGTGTTGTACAAATTCATAAAAGTTCAGACTTTCTCTAATATTTTTCGGCAGTTTGTTAAAAACTGTAATACTACAGTTTATCGGTGATCTTTGCGCTGTTCTAGTTCTATGATATTTCTTTCTTAATTCTCCAGCAAATCTGGTGGTATAGTTATGTACATTGTTTCCTGTTCCAAATTGATACTCAGTCTTCATATGATTATTTATCATTTTGTATATCATCACGGCGATACCACGCTGAAAACACCAGTTCTCGTAATATCACTGAAGTTAAGCATTGTTGGGCGCAGTTAGTACTTGGATGGGTGACCGTTCAGGAATACTGCGTGCTGTTGTCCCGTCGTGGGTGTGGTGGGCCCACATTGGTAGTAAAAATATCCACCTAGAAACGCTACCCGAACCGGGTTGTGAGGCAATGAACTTTCGAGTTCGAACTGCTAATCAATGTATGTATGTATGTATGTATATCATTTTTACCCGTTCAATATCCCGTAGAGTACGCACATCTGGAAGCACTGTTACTTTATATAATTCCCAAGTCGACATCTCTCTAGGAAGATTATATAAGGTTTTCAGTATTTTGTTTTGAAGGCTTTGTATTTTATCCAGTAAATGTTCTGAAGCAGAAGCCCAGTTTGTGATCACATATCTAATATGAGATTCTATGAATGCATGGTAAATCATTTTTTTATTTTTGTCACTCAATACCCTTTTGAATCTTCTTAAAACACCATACCATGGTACTATTTTTTTCACAGCTTTTTCTATATGTCGTTTCCATGTTAATTTATTATCAATTATAGCTCCAAGATATTTGTACTCCTCAGTTTCCTGAATAATAACATTTTGTATTTTTATAATTAGTGGTCGCTTGGGTATATTAACTAACGCAAAATACTGTCTTCTTTTCATTTACAGATAATTTATTACATTTCTACCAGTCACAGTAAATTAACAACTCCTTATTCATTTCCTCTTCCAATTTTTTACAATCTTTATTACTATAAACAAGAACAGTATCATCTGCAAACATACAAATTTTACCTAGCAATCCCGCCTCAGTTATACTCTCAACATAAATTAAATATAGTAGTGGCCCAAGAACTGATCCTTGAGGCACTCCCATAGTAATATTAGTTTTCCTAGTTTTTGTATCATTGGCATAGACATACTGTTTCCATTTATTTAAATATGATTTTAGTAGTTCAAGAGCTCTCCCCTTTATTCTAAGTTTACAGAGTTTTTTACACAGTATTCCATGACTAACCGTATCAAATGCCTTCTTTATATCAATAAATATTACTGCAGCTATTTCTTTGTTGTTTATTCTTCTAATAATGTCTTCATCAAAGTCCGTTACAGCACACTGTGTATTAAACCCTTCCTGAAAACCATATTGCATTCTACAGATTCCTCTGTTCTTCTTTAGATAGTTAATTAATCTTATCTTAATTGCTCTTTCATAAATTTTTGAAAAGTTCCTTAACAACGAAATTGGTTTATAGTTACCCACATTATCTCTAGATCCGCTTTTATGTATAGGAATCACTTTACTTATTTTCAGAATTTCAGGAAATGAAACATTCTCAAAATCAGTATTTAAAATCTTTAATAAGTGATTTTTTATGACAGGATAGTACGACAGTAGTTCAGAAACAGTAATGCTATCATCCCCTGTTGCTGCCTGTTTATTTAGAGTACTTACAATGTTATCTAATTTATTAATAGTGATTGGCTCGAATTCGGCTAACTCTGTGTTAAGTTCTATTTCGCACATCTCTGTACCCTCATCTCCTATATTTTTCTGTAACTTTTCACCGATTTCTTGATAGTAGTTATTTATTTCGTTGACAATATTTTCAGAATTCACAACCTCTCTGTCACTGACAAATAGCTTTTTTATTTCATTGGTTTTTTTATCTTGTGGAGAATTGTTCAAAATTGTGTTTATAGGTATCGAAGTTTTTCTGGGGTTATTTTTTGCTTTCTCGACCATAGTGTCAGCTTTAATTTTTGATATTTCCCTAATTTCATCTGTTACTCTATTTTTTATTTTTTTAAATTTATGTTTTATCAACTCATTTGTTGGATTTAATTTTTGTCTGATATACAAATTATCTCTTTAAGTTTCCATAATATTATTCAAACCTTCTAGAAACTCGCTCTCTGAACTTGATGGTTGTCTATATATAGCACACATCATTAAATTATATTCTTGTGTCTTTAGAAGTATAATATTACATCCGTTTTAATCGTCTAAATAGCTTTGATTAATTTCTTCAAAATTCATACAATTTTTAATATAACCCGTCTTCAATAGCACATCTGCATTTTTTATTTGTTAAGAAAAAATAATTGTAGTTGATTAATAATATAATTATTATTAATATCTGAAATAATTAGAGAACAATTAATTGTAATTTGATAATGAATTATTAATTACATCATAATTTTATTTTTTTATCAATTCTTGGGAAACTCGGCAACTTTGTGCATTAATATCTAGCATATCTACAGTTTTGCATATAAATAATTGGAATTCGTCATCTTTTTCGTTTTAATGAATAGAGCATGTCCGATTTACCCAAGAACAGTACTTTTTTCAAAAACTCTCATATGTTAAAAGGTACAAATGCAAACGCGTTTTATTGAATATCTCGGTTCGTTTCAAATGCAATTTTACAGTTTCTTCATCCGGACGGCAGAGTTCTAGTCAGATATATCTCACGTCCCAAAAAAACGCTGATCTTAACTCAGAAAGAGTTGTTTACATTTTTCATTTATCAGTATAAAAAAGTACTTTCGAGCTACTGCTTGACTGTATCAAATAACGAAAGGAATATCCTGAAAGAAGTCCAATAAAAATATTAACACACAAAGAGTTGCATAACTTTTTTATTTTTTAATTAAACAAAAAACAAGAAAGTAATTTTGAGCTATTACTTAGCTCTATATTGAATTGTGAATAGAGCAGTCGAAAATATGTAATTACTTTATATGAAAAAAAAAAATAAAAAAAAATACAGATGTTTACCCACTTCTAAATCGAACTGGACCATAATCTTCTACCGAGACAAGAGTTAGGTCAAAACAATTAGTTTAAGCCAATAAAACGTATTTCTGAAATTTAGCACTTACGGGAACTTTTTTTAGTTTAATAATCGCGTGAAACAAAACAAAATGAAATTCGCGTGTGAGTTTGTTTTCTAGTTCTGTTGAAAATTTCTACATAGATTATGAGCAATCCTTCATCTATAAATTGCACTGTACAAAATTTCTGTTGGAATTTTCCATTAAATGTATCCGAAGTTTATTTCCGAGACGTAAGGTAACGTTCTAATACATGCTATTGTAGTTTCTAAAGCTTGTTATTGTAGTATTGCCATATGTGTATTGTTTTATTGCACGGAGAATCGAACTCTAATAGGAAAGCTCTAAATCGAGTGTGTCATTACAAGACTAAGAAGGCACCATTCCCTCATACTTCTCATACTTATAAATATAGGATCATTCATTACTCAATATTCTTTGAAACTGCAACACACGTATTACAATTTCACCTTCCAATATCGGTATTGCAATTTTGCCTTACATTCGTATAGTAAAATCTCAAACATTTTTAACAAAACATTTACACGACGAAATCACAGCATATTAAAAATCGCATCATCCTAAGCATATTTCATATTTGCAATAAAAAATTGAGGACGAGCTAGCAACCCCAAATTAGCCTATAAAGCTGACCATATGGTTTATTCCAGGTAGCAATTTCCCAATTAAAGTAGAATTACAATCTGTTTCCGTTATTATTAATCGTTCCGGCTGCCAGGCAGGCTTCAGAGTAGCATAAAAGTGTAGCCTTCTACTCCGCGAGCAAATGGAACGCCGCGCCGCCAGGATCTATCTTCTAAGAGGAATCATCAAATCGCATTCCTGGCTGTCCCCGATGTCGTCGTTGTCGTCGTACACTCGTATAGATCCCCCGGGGGATCGAATCTATGGTTGCTCGATGATCACCAAAGGATGCCGATTCTCAGTACCCGACTACACGTATGTATGTACTCGTATGTAGCTTCCTTCACGTTCGTCTCTCGTCAAGTCTTTCGGCCAGTCGCTCAGCATTGCTAATTGATGAAGATGTACTTACATACGTATACTGAACGCTCTTTCATAATTTGTCTCGTAAAACCGAGTTCATGTCGAGAAACGAGAGGACGCGAGCCAGTTCTTACCTGGTGTTTTTTTATCTTTTTTGGTTTTTATTGGCGTTGTTGCATGATTTACAACAATTGCTTTTTTCAATAATAAATTACCTATTAGTTACACTGGAATTGGCCACATACTTCATCGCACTCTAAAGGGGGGGGGGGCTGCCCTAACATCACAAAATGTCACATAGGAGGGTGGTCGCGAAGGTTTTGTAACACGTGACACTTCTCTGATCAAAAAATACGATTAAATCCGTGTCGATTACATAAGAAACTAATATTATCGAAAAAAGATTTAGAAGTTGAAATTTTAACCTAGTAGTTTGATTTTCAAGCCAGGGAGGAATGTTTTAGAAGAGAGTTAAATTTTCAATTTTCAATTCGAAAAGTTGAATGTTCGATTAAAATGTTCATTTTCAACCAAGAGAGATGAATTCTCAAACAAGAAAGATGACTTTGAAGAAAATAGTTTAATGTTCGACTAAATAGTGGAATTATCAACCTACAAAGATGCATTTTCAACCAAGAACCATTATTTTCTACCAAGAACATTAATTTTCTACCAAAACACAAATTTTCAAAAAAATATATGAATTTTGAAACAAGTGTTGAATTATCAACTAAAAAAGATAAGTTTTCAATCAAAAATGAAACAGTTGAATTCGCAGTTAAAAAATTAATTTTTTATAAAAGAAGAATATTATGCATCAGTTTAATTGAACGAAAAAAGACGAATTTTTAACAAAATAGTGAAGCTTTTTTGAATAGTTGAATTGTCAACTTATGAAGGTAAAAATTTAAACCACAAATACAGTAGCTACATTTTCAGATAAAAATAATTTGTAAACAAAAACAAAATGATTTCCAACAGAATAGTTAAATTTTAAAATAAATGGTTTAATTTTGAACCAAAAAGTTTATTTTTCTGTCAAAGTAGTTAGTTTTCAACCATAAATATGAATTTTTAACCATACTGTTCATTTATGAGCAAATAGTGAAATTTTCAACCAAAAAAATTAATTCTCTACAAATCTCAATTTTTTAAACATCCACGAGTATTCATAATAAACAAATTAGTGTTTACAAATATTAAAATTTGTCGAAAAGTTAGTGAGATAAAATGTTTCTCCTGCTTTTTTTTAGGTAAAATATATGCTTGAACAAATATGTATTATTTCAATAATTGTGAAATTATTTAAACAGATTATTTAGTTGTTATTATTGATTAAATAACTCACAAAGTCTAGAAAAAACGTTCATTTCGCGAGTTAACTGATAAAAACAAATATTTAAACAAATTAAAATTGTTTAAACAATTGAATATTAGTTAAAAAATGACTGGGTATTCTTAAATTACCGATTAATGATTATTCATTCTTAAGAAACTTTTGAAGAGCGTCAATGAACCGCAATATTACGTAAAATTCAAATTTGTTACTTATGGGGTTTTGTTTGGGGACCCATAAGAATGGCTTAAAATTATTCAACCTCAAAATTTATGTTTGATTCTTATTCTCTGACGAATTCTGAACAATATACTGAAACACGGAATTATTTGTAACATATTACCGCGTTTAAATATTAGATTTACAAAAAGCTCTCTTTTTCCCATGTTAAATCAATGGGAAACTTCATGGTCTTTGCGGCACCCCTAAATATTAACCGATCTTGCTCAAATTTGGAGATTTTTTTTGGGCATTCGAACAAAACTGGGGGCGGGGGGGTGAGAGCAGAGAAATTCGAAGAAAAAAATCCACCAAGTATAAATAAGAACCACCCTAATGCGACATCATCCTCATTATTTTGGTAAAGTCGACCGAGACGTGGGGAAGGATTACGAAATAAGTCAACTTGGGAATACTAGAAATGCCATTTATTTGATAGCTCAATTTTTACAAGCTTCCGCATTTGCCTGTACCTCCACACGATTGTGCTTCAGTACAACGCGATCGGAAAAACCCGCTTGTGGAAAAACCCCCGCAGAGAAGACAAATCTTTTACAAACTATTTTACTTATTTTTTCCACCTGTTGATAAGAAGATACGAGAATTATTTTAGTTTAGTTCACGTAATTCTGGAAGAACAAAGTATAAATAATTATTATTTTATCAATAAAAAAAATAAAAAAATTAACTACTTAGCAGGTTAGTCTGAAGTTTACACTATATAGTGGTTCGAAACATACATTGTGATTGTTTTTTTCGACATACCAAAAATTTATATTGGTCCAAAAAATGATATCTTAATAATTTAAGAAAATTTAAATATATATAGAGCCCCAAAGTAAACCTTAATTAAGAAGAAACTGGACGTTTTAGGAACAATTATACAATATATTTGTTTTAGATTGTATTTTATTTTTTAAATTACCCGCTGGAGGAGGAAGTGTATCTCATTCGTGATGAACCCACTCGCGCCACCTATTATCCTCATATACTGCAACAGTAGCTCCACTGCGTAGCAATAAATCACCTGATACAGGGGTGAATATCTCATGCTCTAATTGTGTAAAAAAATATAGTCATTAATTAGTTCAAAACTTACAAAGAATCAATACCCTAGAACGACTAAGTCATCACAGAAAGAACTGAAGTTGAATTTTGTTGCATGTAAAATTTTCCGGTGTTAAATTTTACATGCTATTTGGCGAAATTTTATCCTGTGATGGAATAAAAGCTGTCGTCGGCTCTGTCCTAGCACCAATGGCAAAATAACAAAGTATGAGTGAATTCGAGCTATAAATCAGGACACCAGATTAAAAACAAATTTTCGCTTACTTAATTATTATTTTTAAAATAACAAGACTTATCGCGGACGAATTAAAATGTATTTTTCGTGAATGTATATAAAGAACTTGACACAACAACAGCCATCGTTTTTTTTTTCGAAAAAAAAAGAAAAATAGGAATCGAATTAATTTTGAGTTGAAAGAATTAACAAAATTTCTAATGTGATAAATAAGTTGCATCTTACATTTATTTCAGCATACAATTAAGTTTGAATATTAATAATTTGAAATCGATCCCAATGTTAAGGTAGGTTTCAAATTTTCATTTAAAAAGTGGTTTCATGAATAAAGTGTCAGGATGGAAATTCCTACCTCACAACTTGTAAACTATAAGATCATAGTGAATATGGCGACTTCAAGTGCTTTATTCTCAGTCACAAAAAATATATTTCCATTCGTCGGCGATAAGTGCAATTATTTTTTAAATGAGAATGTAATAAGTGCAATGTTTTTTCAAATCCGGTGTCCTGATTTTCAGACCGATTTCATTCATACTTTCATGTTCTTCGCACTGCTGTCAACTACATAGCAAACGACGTTTTTTCACTGAAAAATCATTCCGAGACAGATTAAAAACACGAAATTATCTTAGTTTCGTGAAAAGCTCATTCGACAAGGTTAATTTCTGTTGTAGCGAATCTTTCAATTGAAATCGATGTAAATGTTATCTTCTGTTTTCTTTTTCTGTGATATCTACTAAATTGTCAGTCTAATAATTCTCCAAGAAATTACGTTTCTGCTCTGAATGCCAACTTTTCTTTATTAGTTCAAAAAAGTTATACATGCCACAAATTTGAGCCACGTCACTTAATATTAACACGTACACCTCTATAAGGCACTGTAACGGATTTTTTCATCGTTACCCTTCTTCTTTATTTGCAAGAATTTCCTATTCTGTTTTTTTTCTTTACACTACTGGTCTATTGCATTAAAGATTTTATGAATGTTTGGATATTTGCTGAAAGATCGAATTCGGAAAAGTTATATTTATTTAATTTAATTAAAATAACACAAAAAAAAGAAAAAGAAGGCATAACTTATATGATAATAATCGGCATTAATTATATGCAATGAAAGAATACGATATAGTAGATATAAAACTCGTGAAGATATTATTTTACGGAGATGATATATAGTCAATTTTTCCGTATAAACAAAAATCAGACTTATTCGTTCTTCCATATACAGTTGTATAGAATTGTAAAATTACTATTTGTTCAAAATAAATATATGAATATGGCGATGAATCAAAAAGTGCAGTATCTTTCTTTCTATCTTGAACATAGACTTGCACGCTTAGAATTTAAGAAATATATATTTCTTCTTGATAATTAAGATCGACGGTTACGTCCTCGTTAGGTAATCCCTTATTTTTCGAAATCAAAATTCTTTTTCTGGCACGTACGAATTTTTTTCCAATGGCCAAAAAAATTATGCTTGCCAAATTTCAGAAATATTGTCTAATATAACACCCCTATATATAAAAAATGAAATATCCACTAACTTTCTCAGTTTTTGTCGAAATCTTATGTATACCGAGGCACGCAACTTTCTTTTAAAGTAAAAAAAAACTGGCGTAAACTGCACATGAAAATTTCTAAATAGTGGACTCTTGAGGGATGACCAAAAATGGTATTTTGTTTATTTATCAATGGGAGCTCAAACTTCGTGAAAAATTTTTATTAATGTCTATAAAGCAAGTGCTGATTAAAACAATCCAAATTTTGAAGAAACGCGTAATGGCAGCAGATCATCTTATGCAATAGACAGAAACAGTCCAAAATTAAAAAAACCTATGTTCGTGGCTGGCCAGATTGAAAAAAATGCATTAATTTTTCTATTTTTAATGGAAGGCTCTCAAACTTGGTAATATAAGTATGTTTATTTTCATAAACTCTGCAATTGTCGGTGACAGCTAAAATGTTCAAATAAATGCGCCACGATACATGATTAGGAAAAAAACTACACGGAACAAAATGTATAGTTGCACAGCAAAATACAGAAAAATGAAATCAACAAAACTAAACGGTATGTGAAAAAATTAATTTTTGTTTTTGAAACAGCCAATTGTATCCCCGATTCATGGACTTTCATATCTTTGAATTAGCTATCTGACTTCGTGAATGTCAAATGTCGTACAAAATTTAAACGTTGCGTGCAATTTTTTGGGTGATGAGAAAACACAGAATTATTATTATATATGTATATTGAATATCTCTGAAAAAATTATTGCTATTCAATTAATGCTATATTCAGACCTCCAACATTTTGATTTAAGCTATTGAGCAATCCAAGTTAATGTTATTCTGTCACAAACGTGCTTTTTGTGTTAAACGCGTAGAAGACAAGAACTTTGTTTTGAGGATTCAAAAATGTGATTCATCGATAGTAATAATACAAATAAATTTATCTGCAAATTCCTATTTTAAAGATTTTTTCAATATTTCGTTTTTTTATATCGTTTTCAACGATATTTGTGGTTAGATCAAGGATAAATATCGTTGGTTCAGCTATACATATATTTCAGCTATATATATTTTTTTCGTGTAAACGTTTTAGACAGAATTCTCTAATATTAATTTTCAAATGTATTTAAGTTTTTAAATTACCGGCATGTATTTTATGAAACTTCCTTCCTAAGAATCTTCCAAGAGGATGTATACCACGGAAAACCAAATCATTATCCTCAGGAAGGATGGCTGGTGAATTTCTTTTTGATTCCTCAACACGCGTGCCAAAGCACAATCCAATCAGATTAGTCTTTCAAAAGTTACCCGGTATACAGACGACGACAACGAGAACGACGACGACAGACAGACAGACATCATCGTAAAACCGCTTTTTTCGGATTCAGGGGGTCTCGAAACGTGGAGATTTAAAGATATCCGCTATAGTCAGTTTTCACATAAAATTAATACCGTCTCATTATGACGAGAATGTAAAACTAATTGTAAATATCAGAATAATTAAAATCTTGTTTAATTTGCAGATTTAAAAAAGGAATGCCCGTTTTCATAATAATGATACAACAGTATAGAAAATCTAACTTTTTCCACATACCATAGCTTCAAAACACACTTTAAACTTCAATACTATCTACTTACTATTTTTTAATCATTCTTAAATCCTAAAACAGCACTACACTTCTTTATTTCAGAGATATCACTTTTTTTACTTTTTGAAGTTCTAGATAACCTCAACCAAATAGCTTTTTGTGATTTTTTTTGTAGGATAATTTACTTCTCCATTACTTCAAAAAAGCGTGTAATTGAAAGAAGAATCTTTCCTTTTTTCGATCATAAATCCAATAACTGATATGTTTTCATACTTTATTTTTGAAATTGTTTAATAATGATTTTTGCAAGGACATTAATACATTTGGAATACCCAGTATTTGCGATACGATATGATAAGTTAATATTTTCTGAACAGCTATTGATTGTGAAATAACCTAATTGAGCAATCTAAGTTGACGTCATTCCACGAGGAAGGTTAGTCTCGGATAAAACAAAAGTGCTTTTTTGGTCTTCATACGCGTAGAAGACAAGCACTTTGCTTTTAAGGATTTAAAAATGTGATTCATTAGGAATAATAGCCCAAATAAATTTATCTGCAAATACCCATTTTAAAGATTTTGCCAACATCATTGATTCGTTTTCACCGATATTTGTGGTTAGATCAAGGATAAATATCGTTGCTTCACCTATACGTTTTTTAAATGTAAACGCTTTAGGCAGAATTCTCTAATATTAATTTTCAAATGTATTTAAATTTTTAAATTACCGGCACGTATTTTATGAAACCTCCTTCCTAAGAATCTTCCGAGAGGATGTATACCACGGAACACCAAATCATTATCCTCAGGAAGGATGGCTGGCGAATTTCTTGCTTCTGCAGTAAGAATATAGTTACTAATTATTATAGAGATAAAAAAATGTCTTTACTTGGGACTAATGAATTAATAAAACTAATAAATAATTGTCTAAGAAATTGAATTTTTTTTTCTGAATCCCAACCATTTTTTCTTAGGTCAAAAAAGTTGTACTCGAAATTTAGCCAGGTACACGCCTTACGATTTTACCATATTTTTCTATTTTTTGTTCATTTGTATCAATTTTATCATTGGTTGATAAATTTTTTCTGACTGCAGTTGAAACTTCTGTTCCCATTTTTTATAGATATACTCTTGGGAAGTGCTCAAAAATGGCCACCGTTGTTATTTTGGCACCCAAGATGAATTATACAGTGAAGTCAGTAAAACAATGAATTCACCAATGATAAAAATTAATAAGGAACTCAAAAACTCGCAAATTCGTGAAATATGCGTTGATATATTGAGTTTTGAAGACGCCAAGATGAGGTTTTAGGACGTACCCCAAAGCAAATATTCCCTGATGCCCTCTTCCATACTTGCTCGCCTGATCACTACACCTCCTTGCATTACATACACCTCTCCATTAATTTCTCGTACTTCACCCTCTTCCCAACGTGCATCAGGTACCTCTAATGGTACATGTACACGTGGTAGACTGCTTGGTGGAATCGCTGATTCTGTAAAAATTAATACAGGGATTTTTAGTGTCGAATTTTTTCAATGAACCACAAAATTTTTCTATTCGTCTTACATAAAGATACCCTAAATGTAATATTAACACGTGAATCTAGGCGCAAGAAAATTTTATCTTCCACAGCATTCCAGTTGGGTATTCTTACTTTAAAGATACACCGAGACGGAAGGAAACAGACGTGAAGTGAAATTTTTGGAACATATTATATTGTATTCTACTAAAAAAATAAAACACCAAATTTAAAGGATTTCTTGGGCTGTAACTGATAAGATGTTGAACATGTACTTGCATATTGGGCATTATTTTCCAACTAACCCAACTTTAAAAATCATGTTCTTCCATTGTCTTCAAATTCTCAGAATATATTGGATTGTCCAACTGTACATATAATTGAAAAATGTTTTAAACAATTTGTTCAGTAAATTCATTGTTTTTTTTTGTAATTGAGGGTTCTTCGATTTTTCTTCATTAGTCTCGAAAGTGCCAAATTTCGAAAATGCGTTTTATTGGCTTAAAGTAGTTGTTTTGACATAACACATGTCTCTGCAGAAGATTATGCTCCAGTTCAATTTAGAAGTGGGTCAATTAGGCCCTGTTCAGGCATTGATGTTGTTGTTACCAGTGTTGTTACCGATGTACAGTAGCTCAAAAACATTTTTTTTCAATTGAAAAATAAAAAAGTTAGGCAACTCTTTCAGAGTCAAAATCGGCGTTTTTTGGCACGCGCCGTACCTTTGACAAGAGCTTTTCTCGGAGGCGTTTGCTTCATTCAGGATCTTTTTCTCATTATTCGATAGAGCTAAGTACTAGCCCAAAAGTAATTTTTTGTTGTTAAAAAAATTAAATGCATAAAGTTAGACAGTTTTGTTATCTCCTGCCGAATTCGAGTTTCGGCACTAACGCTCTTATAGGCCCCGGGATCCTTCATGTGTATCCTTCACTGATAATTATTTTAGGATAAGTAATGATATGAAGGAATTATTCATTCTAAGAACACTACTATTAATTTTGAAGAAAGCACTTTATATTTTTTATTCAGTTATAACAAATTTTAGAATGTTTAAACTACCTTAAACTCACTGGTATCGAAAAATACTATTACATAACTGCTTCTTATTACTTTTGCGGAATTAGCCACTTCCCGCATGCTATACATGCCTCATAAAGAGAACATTCCATACATACTTTGCGAAAAAAAAAATTTCGCAAAACTTGCATGAAAATTGCGATATTCCTAAACCTGTAAAGTGGACGCAAAACAGTTGTTTTTAGAGCAATCGAGGAAAAACAAATGTGGCATATGCGCGGTTTGCGGTTCGAAAAGTGAGAGGATATTAAATGACGTCAGAGGGTAGGAATGACTTTGCACTATGAAAACCTAACCTCAATTTCTCTGAGTTCTCTTGCGATCCACTCTATGTTGTAAAAAAATATCGTGTGAATCATGGGAAAAATAAACTGAAATTTTTTCCGAAATACGTTCAAAAACTTTCGAATTCAATATTAACGCGTAATGATAAACTGAATTTCGCAGTTCCAAAAATTTCACTTTATTTCTATATTCTTCCGCTTCAGTATCTGGAAATGTTGCCTCATTCACTTTCGAAACTTTGCAGATGAAACTTTGGCCGCTTCCCGAAACAAAAATTTTGCGAAAATATGTACCATGATAATAAGATATGTTTCAACTGTTTCATAGTGAAGGGCGAATTTTTGAATATAGTCGATATCTGAATTTAAGATATTTTATTATATGATCCATTTGTTATTATATTATATTTTACTTACGAACTAAATGAAGAAATATCAAAAAAATGATGAGCAGAGTACAAATTATAATTCTCATTTTGCTAGAGACGGAGAACTGGTTTTTAAAAACTGTTGTTGGCTGTAACTAATCTGGTTTTGAACGTGCTGTACTTTTATATGTATACAAGCAATTATCTCATTATTAATAAAAATTATTACCTTCACTTAGGTGGTGGGATGGAATTAAGATAATAAAGTATTAATCAAAGCGTCTTTTTTTGCTATAACATAAGAAAAGTTTATTTACTCTTCTTGAGAGTGTTAGAGTAGAGATTAGATAAGATCTACACGTGGCAATTGGAAGCAAGCGATTTTTCACCATGTGTGAATTTATATCGCCACCCGCACAGTGACCGTTGGCCCTAACTCGGAACGACTTTCTGCCAGCCGAATATTGTATTGAAAGAGTTAGACTGTCTTATATACAGGGTGACCCAGTCTCAAGTGTCCAATCAGGACCAATCAGGAGCGCGGTATAAACATACGTTTCGTACGTTAGCGGTGGTGCAACGTAGTGTTATCACTACACTTGTCACTACACTGCGTTGGACTCCCGCACGCACGCACGACTGTTTATACCGCGCTCCTGATTGGTCCAGCTTATATATTGTATAACTCAAAAACTAAATCTTCAACTGATTTTTGGGAAAGGAATTTTCCATTATAAGTCAGAAACTGATACTAAATCTGATAAATTTGATGGTCACAAAACACCCTGATCAAGGATAAAAGATAAAGAGATATGAAAGGGAAAACATTGCACGTTTTTAACTTGCACGTTTTTGAAGTGCCTAACTTTGCAACATACGATCTTTTTGAGTGTCAATCTGTATCAGGAGTCGAGGTCTTTACCCTCCCCTCCTACTGCTCACGAATGTCCTACACCTACCACCCTCTCACCCCCTCTCTTACACCGCTTCCCCTTTCCCCTTACTCATTTTCCTGATACTCAGCGCTGGCCCAACCTTGGCCCAGGTCTGAATAATCCTCTGCCAGCCTTGAAACGTGCCCCTTTCCAACTCATAACTGTTTCGCTGTTTCAAGAATTGAACTTATACCATTTTGCCTCAACCATACGGAAAAAACTAATTGTAACCTTTACCCACATTTTAGAGCAATCTTTACCTACAACAAGAATTACATTCACGTGGTAAGATCTGTCCACCACATAGGGTATGGCTACTACGTCAACTGTATTATATCTTTTTTTATTTCGATGCAAACAAATTCAACTTTACCCACTTGAAAATTACCCGCAACGAAAAATCACTTCGGTTTTTGCTGTGCTTATATCACCTGATGCCAAAGGTATCACTTTGCCACTTTTTTCCAACCTTATACCACTTTTCCCTAACCCTAATTTGACACTTTGTCCCAACATTATAATTAACTTTGTTCCAATCTTATGCCATTTAATATGATGAATCTTAAACAAACAAAAAAAAAGAATTTTTTACAAGGTAATTCAGCTTTGAACCAAGTATTCGATTTTTCAAAAAAACAAAAAAAATCTTAACGAGGCATGTGATAGTTAATATTTCAAGAAAAAGAGATTTAATTTTAAATAAAAGACAGTTTAATTCAACCTAAAATACGAATTTTCAACATTAGTTGAATCCTCAACCAAAACAGATTAATTTTCAACCAAGCAGTTGCAGTTTTAACCAAAAAGGATGAATTTTCAAAAAAATACATGAATTTTCAATGAGAAAAGATCAATTCTTAATCAAAAATGTTTTTTTTTCTTTCCTCTTTTTTATTTTTGTCCAAAGAAACAATTTTTTTTTGTTCTCACGAATTGCAATAGGAGCATTTTGTAGTGGTTGTCCAAATTTGATCGTGGGATTCTTGTTTTATTTTCAGGAATTCTATACATTAACTTGAGTATTGGATGTTAAATAGGATTTTGAATTTGATTTTAACCCAATTTAAAATTCTTAAATTTCAATTTAGCTGACTTGGATTGGAGGTCATTTCTAACGCCCCTTTATTTTTTTTAACATTATATTTTTTAATCAGATCAATGTTACATATGGTCTTGAAGCCTTCAGAAAGGTTAAATTATGGTGTGATATCAATCAAAAATTAGGAGACAGTATCCTTCAGAAATGGTTTTTGATTGAATGTCGAAGAAATTATGTTTTACCTACAAAAATATTTTTCATGGATAACAAATTTCGAGATTTTGCTTTTCACAGTAATTTTTGCAATAGACAATTTAAACATAATTTAAAGAATTTCAAACTCTCAATGCTGAATTTACTGAACAAGGATGTTTCAAATCATGTTAGTTTTTTAAAAGTAAAAATTTCCAGAATTAGAAGTGAATTAGAAGTATGAATGAACAAGATAAAATCATTGATCTTTTAAAACATCTTTAAACAATGATAAAAAACATGAGAACAAACTTTCTATTTTTATTGATCAACAAACTAATGTTCAAGAGCAAAATTTAAATGTACACAAGATTTTTGAAAAAGAAGATAGGGATCCTTGGTTTGTAAATGTGGCAGATATTCAAATTCCTGATTCAGTTATAGATATTCTCAGATTAGGCCAAGGTTTTAGTAACTGTGTGATGAAAAGTAAGTCGAAACAAATAATGGAAATAGTCAAGTATGTTGAATCAAGTATACACAAAATTCCAATATTAGATCAGCAAGATTTCCGAAACAAGGTTTTACACTTGTCAAAGGGCTTTGTTGATAAGAATTGTTTGCCATTAGTAGTATTGATCGTAAAATTTCTGAAGGTTTCATGATAACAAAAGGTTTTCTTGAAAACAACCCTGATATAATTTGCATAAATACTGATAAAGGCAATATTACAGTTTGTATGAAGAAATCGGATTATATTATGGATATGGAGGATTTACTTTTCAATCGTGATACTTATGATTTATTGAATGAAGATCCGTTAAAACAATTAAAAAGATACACTTTCAAGATTGAATGGACTTTTAGGAAAAGATATATGATGGACTGATATAAATACCGAAGACACAGTTCTTGCCAGATGTTATGGTTTGAAAAAGATTCATAAAGATGGCTATCCTTTGAGAATAGTTATTTCAACTATTAACACTCCCACGAAATTTGTATAACAAAACTTTAATTTGATATTTAGAGACTCCATTACAACTTCAAAATACAATATGAAACATAGCTGGGAATTCAAAAAAATTATTATTCAAAAAACTGTTCCTGATGACCATGTAATGATTTCTTTGGATGTTGTTGCAATGTTTCCGAGTATACCCCTTAAATTAGTTGAACGGGTAATTTTAAATAGATGGAACAATATAAAAACACGTACTCGATGAAGTCAAAAAGATTTTATTAAAGGTATAGTTTTTATTATAAACTCAACTTATTTTAAATTCAATGTATCTTTTTATATGCAAAAGTTTGGGACTCCCATAGGTTCAGTCATTTCTCAGATTTCAGCAGAAATAGTTATGGAAGATTTGGAGGTCTTTGCTTTCAAGAAGCTAGATTTTGTTTTGCCCTTTTCCTTTCGGTGTGTTGATGACACCTTATTATGTGTTTCTCTAGCAAAGTTGCAGGCAGTTATCAATGCTTTTAACATTTTTCATCCAAAACTTCAATTTACCCATGAAATAGAGAAAAATAATAAAATCAGTTTTTTGGAAATAGAAGTAATTAAAGGTCAGGATGGTAATATTATTACCAATTGGTTTAGGAAAAGTACATATTCAGGTAGAATTTGAAATTTGTTTTCGGCTCATCCTTTTCAAAACGAAATTGCAGTAATCAAAAGCTTAGTTGACAGAGCTCTAGGTTTATCCCACGTTTCATTTCGCAAAAAGAATTTGAATATTGTTAGGAATATCCTTTTTCTTAATCATTAACCACAAAAGTTAATTCAGAAACATATCACAATTAGAATTCAACAAATCAAAAACAAAGAAAATAACATTTTATCTACAGATAATCAGAAGGAATTGAGAGAATACTTTTGTTCTCCCGTTTTTTGGCCAAATTTCGAAAACTATTGAATTTATTTTGAAAGAATTTATTATTTATACAATTGTTCGTATATCATTTAAAATGGATTCAATAATTACTTTTTGTAAAGATCCTTTAGATAAATTTGAAAAAAGTGGTGTTGTTTACAAGATCACTTGCAAGATCTGTAAGATGACTTACGTGGGACAGACTGGTAGACTTCTTAATATTAGTATGGAGTAACACAAGAGTGAATTGTGGGTGATTCTAAGACAAATCTATTTAGATTATTAAATTTTCCAATTAGGAAAAGAAAACAATCCAAAATATTTAAATACATTTCTAAATATTGCTAAAATTCAATACATTCTTCTTACAACCATTTTTAAATAAACGAAAGACTTCTTTCAAGAAAATTGAGGTAAAATTATGTAAACCCAATTTGAAGAAATCTTAAATTATTCATAAGCAAACCCTGCAGATTGGAAAGAATCATGAGTTTAGTGTCCCTATTTGAAAAATTTTAAAATTAAGATTGAAAAGAAATCCATTTTATCACAAATAATTTTTGCAAAATAAGCAAGAAAAATATTCATAATTAGAAAATGAACTTCCAAAGCAACCTCACTTTTTGGCTTTTTAGAGTCAAGAATAATATAATAAAAAAAGAGGGAGAAAAAGGGAAAAGTCAACCAGAAACCAACCTCTCACTTTTTCCTTTTTCCGTCCTTTTTATACTACGAGGGGACTAACATGTTTCGAGGCCAATTTAGACCTCCTCATCAGGGATTATTTATAAGGAATAACTGAAGGTATGAAAAAATTAATATACCTGTAAAGAAAATATTTCAATCAGTATTGATTAAAAATTGATTAAGTTTATTGTAATCAAATATATTTCTTATTGAGATATTGATTGTTCAATGAAAATAATTCTTTATTTTATCTAGTCAAATAAAATTAATTTAACCAATTAATTACTCTATCCCATACTTTGTTATATCTTGAGAAGCCTCTTTTTAAATTGATAGCTTTGTCACCTTCTCTCTTTATAAATAACATCTCCATGGATTCTCTTTTTTTCTTATTTTTTTCATGATAAAGAATTTTAATATCCTTCCAATTGAAGTCATGCCCATTTGTGACTTTATGCTTTGAAAAGACTGAGTGATATCTAGGATTTCTGTGAAAATTATTTTCATGTTCATTTTTCCCAAGTCTAAAAGCCCTTTGTGTCTGCCCTATATAAACAGCATTGTAATCTTTACAATTAATTTGGTAAATTAGTCATTTTTTTCTAGCGTTTCGTATCTATCTTTTCCCAATTTTACAATCATATTGCTCTTAGAAGGAACTCTATAAATAGTATGTAAACCCAATTTTCCCAACATTGACTTCAAAATTTATGAGATTTTACCAAAATATGAATTACCAAAATATGGAAGAACAACAGTATTAAATTTATTATAATCTTCTCTGTTTATTTTATTTTGATCATTGTTTTTGTTTTTAATATAATTTATTCTGTTACGCGCATGTTTTTCAATGTAATCAAAAGGGTAATGGTTAAGAAAAATAATTTGTTTACATAGTTCAATATTATTTTCATGGAAAACTGGATGTGATAATTTAAGGGCTTTATCAATCAATTTTTAATAATTTCTATCATATTTTGAATAGAGTGATTTGAGAGGAAACTAAGTGTTCTTCCTGAAGAAGTCTTTTTCCTATGCCAGGCAGTGATAATATGTCTTTCATCGGTTTTAATTAAATTCAAATCCAGAAAATTTAATTTTCCTTCAGTTTCAATTTCAACAGTAAATTGTAATCTTGGGTTTATACTATTAAAAGCATTAAGAAGAGTGTAAACATTATTTTTATGCACACTAAGTACTGAATCATCAACATATCTTTCATAACAATCAATATTAAGATCAATTTTTTGGAAAACCTCATTCTCTAAATCCTCCATAAGAATTTCAGCTAAAATAGGAGACAAAACTGATCCTATGGGAGTTCCAAACTTTTGTTCATAAAAATTATTATTAAATTTGAAGTATACTGAATGAACAACATTTTATAGCATCAAAAAATTTTTTTTTTTTTTTCGAAATTTTGGTATTAATTTTAATCAAATCCCAACGTTTTTGTATGGCAATTTCAACTCTTTCGTAAGGGATATTTGAAAACATAGCTATTACATCAAAAGAGACAAATATGTGAACTAAAGGTATTATTACCTTGTAAAATAGTTTTAAGAAAGCAAAACTATTCTTAATTGATGTTTTTAAGATTTCTATTGATTTTTTAATCATTTGAATAAATAATTCTTCCAAGTTTCTAGTTGAAGAACCTATTGTTGAAATAACTGGTGGTAGAGAATAGTCAGCTTTGTGAGCTTTAACAAGGTCATAGGCTAAGGAGAGATTAGTACTCATTGTATCAATATCACATCTTTCAATATTAGTACCTAAGTATTTATTAGTTCTTATTCTTTCTAAAATTTTAGAAGTCCCTTTTCGAAGCATTTTCGTGGGATTATTAGGAATCAATTGAAAACTATCTTCATCATTAGAGATATGCAACATTTTTTGAATATAAACATCCCTATGAATCGCTACTGTAATACTTCCTTTGTCTGATTTTGTGATAATTAATTCTGGATGATTTTTTAAGAAAATTTTATTGGTTTGGGACGTTGTTATAAGAGTGTTCTTGCTAGACATACAAAAGGATTTGTTGGTTTTGAACATGAGTTTGACTGGGATAATGTTGAACATTTACTTAGTGAAAGTAATGAGAGAAAGAGAGAATTCATGGAAATGCTTTATATTAAAAAACAAAATAAGTTGTCTATTAATTTGAAAACTGATTTGCATAAATTAAACAAAAATTATTCTAGTATGATTAATTATATTTAGCAATATGTTTTCATGAATCTTGACTTTCTCTTAATACTGATCTGTTTATTACGGATTTGCCTTTTGACCCACACTTAGATCTCAGGTATCGAGAAGATAGCATCGTTGTTTTGTCGCTGTTCCCACCTGCTCTAATTTTTCTCACCTTGAAAAGGGTGCTGTATGAGCACCGGAACGTTGGTAAATATTATAAAGGCTTTCATATTGTGATTTGATAATAATAAAAATAAAGAAGACGAAAGAAATGGAAGTGATGCTAACGGACCGCGACTTTTTAACTGCGCATGTACCGAAAAGCGCGGGTCTATTTTAGATCAATAAATACTATCAATAATACAGGTAAATATGTAAAACAAGTTTTCACTTAAAAAAATTAATTAAATTGAATCTAAAAAATAGCTAATTTCTTTATATAATTTATTAATAATTATTAGCGTTACTGCTGAACCCCTCCCCCTTGAGCTGTTACGTAATTTAAGTACAGCAGCCCCAAAGCTATGATATACTTATTTTAACTGAAAATCCTGCAACTTTAGCAGACCCAATTTTCTCCGTGATCTTAATTTAAGATTACTGTTAAAGATATTTACCGAACTTCGCGATCTTTCGTTGGTTCGGGTCCGTGATAAATCTTTTCATTTATTATTATTATTATTATAGATTAGCAGTTCGAACTCGAAAGTTCATTGCCTCATCTACCCGAGACCGCCACACATCTCTGTCTTGTGCATTCTCCATCCAGTTTAAGTAATCATGTCCTAGTTCTTTTAGATCATCCCTTACATTTTTCTCCCATCTGTTTCTCGGTCTGCCTAGGGGTCTCTTGCCAGTCGGTCTTCCTCTTAAAACTTGCGCCACTGTTCTTTCATTGCCCATTCTTGCTGCATGCCCCGCCCATCTTAATTTACGCGCTTTCATTACTCTATTAATATTTGCTGAACCGTAGAGAGCATGCAGCTCATCATTATGCAGTTTTCTCCATTCACCAGTCTCTTCGTCCCTCTTTGGACCATAGATTTTTCTAAGTACTTTATTTTCGAAAACTCTAAACCTATTCTCCACTCCCTTCGTCAGCGCCCACGTTTCACACCCGTACATGACGACCGGCATTATTATCGTTTTGTAAATTCTTACTTTGATGTTTCTAGATAGCAATCGCGATTTTAATAGCATGTTTGCTGCATAATAGCACCCATTGCCAACGTGCAGCCGTGCGTTGATTTCCGTTTTTAAATATTTTTGCTAGTTATAATAGACCCGAGGTATTTAAACTCGTTAACC
>CAKNYM010048463.1:0-20996 GCA_932195095.1 Andricus curvator
TGTCCTTGTCCTTGTCCTTGTCCTTGTCCTTGTCCTTGTCCTTGTCCATATCATTATCCCATTCCTTGTCCCTGACCCTTCCCCCATCCTTATCCTTATCCTCGTCCCATTCCTTGTCCCTGTCCCTACCCGCATCCTTATCCTTTCCCTATTCTTTGTCCCTATCCCTACCCCCATCCTTATCCTTGTGCTATTCTTCATCCATATCCATATCCCTATTCCTATCCCTATCCTCCTTCCCTAATTCTTCTCCCTTCCTAACTCTTCTCCTTCTTTCTCTATTCTTCTCCTTCTCCTTCTTACTTAATTCTTCTCCTTCTTTTCTTTCTTCCTCAATTATTCTCCTTCTTCATATTTCTCCTCCTTCTACTTCGTCCTAATTACTTCTTTTTCTCCTTCTTTCGTAATCCTTATCATTTTCCTTCTTCCGTAATTCTTCTGATTCTCCTTTGTTAATTCTTCTCCTCCTCCTTCTTTTTTAATTCTTCTCTTTCTCCTTCTTTCTTATTTATTCTTTGTCTTCTTCTCCTTCTTCCTTACTTCTTATGCTTCTTCTTCTTCCTTAATTCCTCTCCTTCTCCTTCATCCTTAAATCTTCTACTTCTCTTTTTCCTCAATTTTTCTCGTTATCCTTCCTTCCAAATATTCTCCTTCTTCTTCCTTAATTCTTCTACTTTTCGTGAATTATGTTACTTTTTCTTTTTCTATACTTCTCCTTCTCCTTCTTATTTAGTTCTTCTCCTTCTTTCCCTTCTTCTCCTTCTTCCTCAGTTCTTCTCCTTCTCCATATTTCTTCTCCTTTTACTTCGTCCTTATTTCCTCTTCTTATCCTCCTTTCTCAATTATTCTTCTCCTCGGCTGACTTTTCTCCTTCTCCTTCTTTCTTAATTATTCTTCTTCTCCCTCTTCCCTAATTCTTCTACTTTTCCTGAATTATGTTCCTTCTTCTGCTTCCTCTATTTTTCTCCTTCTTCTTCTTCTTACTTAATTCTTCTCCTTTGTTTCGTTCTTGCTCAATTATTCTCCCTCATATTTCTTCGCCTTCTACTTCGTCCTTATTTCTTCCGTTTATCCTTCTTTCGTAATCCTCATCATTCTCCTTCTTCCCCAATTCTTCTTCTTCTCCTTCGCCGTTGGTTCTTCTCTTTATTCTTCTTTCTTATTTTTTCTCCGTCTTCTTCTCCATACTTCTTCTTCTCCTTCTTCGTTATCTCTTATGCTTCTTCTGCTTCCTTTGTTCCTCTCCTTCTCCTTCCTTCAATCTTCTAACTCTCTTTTTCTCAATTTTTCTCTTCTTCCTTCCTTTCAAATAGCCTTCTTCTCTTTTTTCCTTATTTCTTGTAATACTAGTTTTTCCTTAATTCTTTTCCTTATTTCTGATTTCTTCTTCTCTTTATTCTTTCTTTATAATTCCCCTTCTCTTTCCTCCTTAATTCTTCTACTTTTCGTTTTTCCATAATTCTTCTCCTTCTCCTTCTTTCTTGCCTAATATCTTTTTCCTTATCCGTTTTCTGTTCCTTCTTCCTTGAAACATCTCCTTCTTCTTCCTTGATTCTTCTCCTTCTCCTTAATTCCTCTCCATCTCCTTCTTCCTTGATTCTTCTTCTCCTTCTTTCATAATACTTCCCCTGAACCTTTTCGCCTCCTTCTTTTTTCAATTCTTCTCTTTCTTCTTCTTTCTCAATTATTCTCCTTCTTCCTTAATCCGTGCTTCTTTTTTCCAATTAACCTTCTCCTTCTTTCTTAATATCTTTCCTCTTCTTTCTTCCTTAAATTTTCTCCTTCCTTTATTTTTCTCATTCTCCTTAATTCCTCTCCTTCTCCCTTAATCCTTCTTAATTCTTTCTTATTTCTTCTCATCTTTATTCTTTTTTAATCAATCTCCTTGTCTTTCTTCCTCAATTCTTCTAATACTCGCTTTTTCTTACTTCTTTTCCTTCTTTCTTATTTCTTCTTCTATTTATTCTTTCTTAAATAATCATCTCCTCTTTCCTCCTTAATTCTTCTACTTCTCGTTTTTCCGTAATTCTTCTCCTTCTTTCTTAATTATTCTCCTTCTTCAATCCGTGATTCTTGTTTTTCCTTAATCTTCTCCTTCTTTCTTAATTATTCTCCTTCTTCATTCCGTAATTCTTGTTTTTCATTAATCTTCTCCTTCTTTCTTAATATTTCTCCTTTTCCTTCTTGCTTAAATTTTCTCCTTCAATTCTTCTCCTTCTCCCTATCCTTATCTTTAAACCAGAGCATTCGACAGTCTCTCTCAGTATTATATCAAGTTTGAAAAGGCTTCTTCATCCAAATCTTTTGAAATAAATTTTTTGAATTGTATACCTACCTTCAACAACTGCTACTTGGTTGAAAATTGAAACACTTTATTGGTTCAAAATTCTACAATTTTGTTGAAAAATAGTTTTTTGAAATCAAAAATCAATTTTTTCAAATAAATGTGATTGAAAAATCATCTTTTGGGTGCAAGTGAACTATTTTTATAAAAAATTAAATTGTTTGGTTGAAAATTTTTCTTTTTGTTTAAAACTTATATTTTTTCTTTCTTTACTGACAAATGTTTCTTTATTGAAAATTCAACTATTATGGTAGAATATTCAACTATTCAGTTTAAAATAACCTTTATTTTTGAAAATTTAAAATTTAGGCTAAAAATTTAACAGTGTTGTAGAAAGTTTGCTTTTTTGGTTCAAATATTCCAAAGCTCGGTTAAAATTCTTTTTCCAGTTTGACTAAAAAATCATTCTTGATCGAAAATAATCTACGTGGTTGAAAAGTCGTTGTTTTAGTTGAAAATTCCACTATTTGTTTAAAATTCATATTTTTCGTTGAGCTGTCAACTATTGCATTTTTCTTTGAGAATTTTTCTTTTTTTGTTGAAAATTCAAATACTTGGTTGAAAAATAAACGACCATGTTAAAATTATTTTTTTTGTTGAAGATTCATCAGCTGGTTTTAGAATACAACAATTTCGTTGAAAAAATTTTTCGTGTTACAAATTAATTTTTTAAACTGAAAATTCGTCTTTTTGCTAGATAATTTGTTTTTTTTTTTTTAGAAAACTAATATTCTTGTTTAAAAAATAATGGTTTTGCTTAAAAAAATTCACAATATGGTCAAAAAGTCATCCTTTTTGTTTGAAAATTCAACTATTTTATTCAAAATTCGTCTTTTTGAGTTGAAATTGTATATATTTGGTTGAAAATTCGTCCTTTTTGTCAGAAAATCATTCTTCTCCTTCTTTCTTAATTCTTCTCCTTCTCGTTCTTTCTTAATTCTTCTTCTTTTTCTTCTCCTTCTTTCTTAATTCTTCTCCTTCTTCTTCTTCTTTCTTAATTTTTCTCCTTTTCGTTCTTCCTTAATGCTTCTTCTTTTTGTTCTTCCTTAATTCTTCTCCTCCTCGTTCTTCCTTAATTCTTCTCTATTTCTTCTTCCTCAATACTTCTCCTTCTTCCTTAATTTTGCGCCTTCTCCTTCTCCTTTAATTAATTTTTCCTTAATTCTTCTCCTTTTTCATCGTTCTTAATTCTTCTCCTTCTCGTTCTTCCTTAATTCTTCTTCTTTTTCTTCTTCTTTTTCTTCTTCCTTAATTCTTTTCCTTCTTTCTTAATTCTTCTCCTTCTCGTTCTTCCTTAATTCTTCTTCTCTTTCTTCTTCCTTAATTCTTCTCCTTCTTCTTCTTTCTTGATTCTTCTCCTTCTTGTTCTTCCTTAATTCTTCTTTTTTCTTCTTTCTTAATTCTTCCCCTTCTTTCTTAATTTTTCTCCTTCTTGTTCTTCCTTAATTCTTCTCTTTTTCTTCTTTCTTAATACTTCTCCTTCTCTCTTAACTTTTCCCCTTCTCCTTCTCCCTTAATTCTTCTTCTTTTTCTTCTTCCTAAATTGTTCTTCTCATTTTTCCTTAATTCTTCTCCTTTTTCTTTGTCCTTAATTCTTCTCCTTCTTCTTTCTTAATTCTTCCCCTCTCCTTCTTCCTTAATTTTGCGCCTTCTCCTTCTTCCTTAATTCATCTCCTTTTTCTTCTTTCTTAATTGTTCTTCTCGTTTTTCCTCAATTCTTCTCCTTCGTCTTCTACCTAAATTCTTGTCCATATTCTTTCTCCCTAATTCTTCTTCTTGATTCTTCTCATCCTTCTTCTTCCTTAATTCTTCATCCAGATCTCTAGAAATAATTTTTTTTTAATCATCTACCTATCGTCAACAAATTTGTTATTTATCCTTTAAACGGCGGAATTAAAAAGCAACAAAAATAAACATTTTTAAAAATATTAAAATTATATATTTAAATTTCCAATTTGATGTTGATGTTGATGTTAAAAACAATACTTCGTTTTGCAAGATTTTCTCGACTTTACGATACCCTTGACTACAGCTGTCAAGTCAAGCTCAATAGCTTTTCTTGACAGGCGAGAAAAAGTATCGATCTTGTTGTTTTCTTGTGAACTCTCGCGTGCATCCATCACTATTAAAAATACATCTGTTTGGTTAAAAATTAATCATCTGTGATTAAAATATCGCCTATTGCATTTTTCATTGAGAAATCGTCTATTTTTATTAACAATTCAGCTACTTGGTTGGAAGTTGAACTACATTCTTAAAAATACATTTCTTTTTTAAAGATTCATTTCTTTGGTTGAAATTTGATCTATTCTGAAAAGATTTTTTTTTACATTAAATTTTTTAATCAGGGTGTCTACCCTACCTGGAAAACCTGGAGTTGTCAGGGAATTTTTATATACCTGGAAAAACCTGGAAATTTCAGGGATTTTTTTTTAAGTCAGAGAATTTTTTCTGCAGCGTGCTTAATTTTTTTAAATTGCAATATAAAATTGTATAACAATGATTCTTCATTTGTGCAAGTAGCTTCACATTACACTTGGACCCCGATTTAGTAACAGTGTCAGTAAACGGACAGGGCCGCCTGAACCGTTTCCAATTGGAATGCATAATATTGCGCAATATACACGACTAAGTACTCGCGCACTGCGGCCCTTTCGAGGCGAGAGTAGCAACCGTCTCTCGCCCTGCGCGCTCAGTAACTGCGTGGGCCAGTAATTCTAGGAATTACTAAACCGGGGGTTACTAAATCAGGGTCTGAGTGTATTGTATTTGAAAATTTTGTTAACAATTTTTTTTATTAATTTTTGTAACTGAAAATTCAACTATTCTATTTTTTGATGAAAATTGATCAATTTCAGTTGACAATTCAAGTATCTGGTTGAAAAATCATGTATTTTGTGGAAAATTCTTTCTTTGCTGAATTCAAATGATTTTGATTAAAAATTGAAATATATTTTTTGATTGAAATATCAATTACTACATTTTCCTTCTAGAATTCATCTTTTTTGTAATGAAAATTTATTGAAAAATGAGCTATTTTATTGAAATTTTTTTTTTTTTAAATTCATTTTTATAAACTGAAGATATAACTATTTCAGTCAAATAGTCCATAACTATATTTAAAAATTCATCTTTTTGGTTAAAAATTCAATTATTCTAGTTAAAGATGCATCATTTTAGTTGAAAATGCATCGGTTCAGTTGAAAATTAATTTTTTAAACTGGAAATTATTTTTTTTAACTGAAAATTTAACTATTCCATCTTTGTTTAAAAATTCAAGTATTCAAGTTAAATATTCATAATTTTAGTTGAAAATTAATGATTTTGGTAGAAAATTTGTTTTCTTTCGTGAAAAATTAATTTTTTAAACTGTAAATTAAACAATTCCATTTGGTTGAAAAAACCTGGAATTGTCAGGGAATTTTTTTCAGGATTTGAGTACACACCCTGTTAACTGAAAATTTAACTATTTCATTTTTGGTTAAAAAATCATATATTGTGTTGATAATTTGCATTTTTATTTGAAAATTTAACTACTTGGTTGAAAGTTGAACTAATTTTTAAGAAATACATTTTTTTGGTTGAAGATTCATCTCTTTGGTTAAAAATTTAACTGTTTTGTTGGAAATTTAACAATTTTTATGAATATTCTTCTTTTTGGTTGAAAACTCAACCTTTTTGTTTGAAATTTATTTTTTTCGGGTTAAAAAGTCAACTATTTTAGTAGAAAATTCAAGAATTTTGTTGAAAATTAACTTTTGTTGTTGAAAATTCAACCGCTTTGTAGAATTGTCGTCTTTTTTATTAAAAATTTAACTATTTGGTAAAAATTAATTTTTGTGAAAAAATATTTTGAATTTAAGTTGAAAATTCATTTCTTTGGTTGAAAATGTAAGTATTTTATTGAAAATTCGTTTTTTAATGTGAAAATTAATTTTTTTAACTGAAAATTTAACTATTCCATTTTTGGTTCAGAATTCATGTTTTTGTTGCGAATTTATATTTTCGGTTGAAAATTTAACTAGTCCGTTAAAAATTGACGTACTTTTTTTAAAAATTGATTTTTTTTTGTCAAATATTCATTTCTTTGGTTGAAAAGTTAACTATTTTCTTTAAAATTAGTTGTTTTTTTTTTTTTTTAAATGAATGTTTTTTAACCTAAAGTGTAACTTATATATTTTTGTTTGAAAATTTATCTTTTTTAGATAAAAATTGAACCACTTAGTTGAAAATGAATACATTTTGTTGAAAATTAGTCTTTTCCGGTAGGAAATTAATATTCACGGTAAAAAAATCATTTTTTTTGTTTTAAAATTCAACTGCTGGGTTGAAAATTTGACTATTATATTATAAAATAAATACAAATATAAAGGCCCAAATATTTTTTTGGTTGAAATGTCAGCTGTTACAGTTTTTGTTCAGAATTCGTCTTTTTTGCTCAAAAATATATCTTTTTCATTGTAAATTTAACTATTTTGTCGAAAACTTTTTTTTAATTAATTTTTTCAAACTGAAATTGTAACTATTTCAATTTTGGTTGGGTAGTAATCTTTTTTAGTTAAAAATTCATGAATTACTTTGTTGAAAATTCTTTTTTAATTGAACATTCATCTCTTTGGTTGAAAATTCGTTTTTTTCTGTCAATATTTAATTTTTCTAACTGAAAATTTAATTATTCTATTTTCCAACTATTTTTTAACTATTCTGTTGTTTTTTCGTCAAAAATTTAATTACTGAGTGGAAATTAGAACTTCTTTATTAAAAATAATTTGTTAGTTTGAACATTTATCATTTTCGTTAAAAATTAATTTTTTCAACTAAAAATTGATCTATTCTAATTCATGTCGAAAAATCGCCCTTTTTACTTAAAAATTTATTATTTTTATGTGCAATATTAGGAATTTAAAGCTTTTCAAATGGAATTTAATATAGTACCAAGATTAATTTTATTTTAAAAAATTCATTCTCCCATTTTCGTGAAAAATCTTCTTATTTTCCCTATTTTTAGATCATTTTGGCCTGCTTTTTTATTTTTGTCAATGACCTCTCCTGTTACAATTAATTCTTTAAGAAATTTTAATTTTCAAATAATCCATAAAATGATAATCCATCATATAAATACATTCTCTATTTTAAGATTTTTTTTTAAACTAAACTAAAAATAAACTTGAAAATTAAACTTTTTTTTTGCAATTTTGCCTTTTTGGTTAAAAAAAATATATTTGGTTGAAAATAAACATTCTTACTGAAAAATCATATTTTCAGGTTGAATATGCAACTTTTTCTGTCGAAAATTCTTCTTTTTTTTTTTGCTTCAGAATTATTTTTTTCGATAGAAAGTTAACCTTCTGTGTTCAAAATTAAATTTTTTTGTTGACAAATTTTTTTTGTTCAACTCAATTCTTTCAACTGAAAATTTAATTATTCCACTTTTTGGATAAAATTCGATATTTCTTAGTTGATAATTTAACTATTTGGTTAAAAATTGATGCATTTTAAAAAAAAGTTTTTTTTTTTTTTGGGTAAAAATTAATTTTTTGTACCCGAAAGTCAACTATTCCATTTTTGGTTAAAATCGATATTTTTTAGTTGAAAATTAATCTTTTTGGAATAAAAATTATTTTTTTCAATAGAAAACTGATGTAAAATTAGTCTCCTAACTATTTTTTTAGAAAACGTAACTATTTTGCAAATGCATGTGTTTTGTTGGAAAATATTTTTTTTTTGTAAAGAAAATTAACCTCCTTAGTTGAAAATCAATCTTTTTTAGTTGTAAATACATGTTTTTTTTTATTTGTGAACTGTTTTGTTGAAATTTTGTCTGTTTGGGTTAATAAATCAACTTTTTTTTTTAAATTCAACTGTTTTGTAGAAAATAAACTTTTTAGTTGAAAAATCATATCTTTGGCTTCAAAATTCAAGTGCTTTTTTGAAAATTATTTTTTTTTATACAAAATTAAACTTCTTCGTTGAAAATTTAACATTTTGTTTAAAAAGTGAGGTTAAAAATTTGCCTATTCCATTTCTGGTTGAAATTTGATCTGTTTTAGTTTAAAATTCAACTATTAGGTTGAAATGTATTTTTTTTATAGAAAATTGATGTTCTTGGTTGAAAAATTGACTTATTGTTTAAAATTTCACCTATTTTATAGAAAATTCAATATTTTTACTTGCAATTTTAGGAATTTAGAGCGTTACAAATGGAATTTAATATCGTGCCCACATTAATTTTATTTGAAAGAATTCATTCCTCCATTTTCGTGAAAAATATTCATATTTCCCCTATTTTTAGACCATTTCGGTCCGCTCTTTCATTTTTATTTTTATTTTTATCAATGACCTCTCCTGTCACAGTTAATTTGAAAAAAAATTTAATTTCAAATAATTCATAAAATGATCCATCATATAAATAAATACCAAATTTGAAGATTTTTTTAAATTAATTTAACTTTGGATGATTATTTGTTGAGAAAGTCTTGGATCTCTAAATTATTTTTTATATAAGCAAGAGCAAAAACGACCAATTACTTTCAAAGTCGAAAGTCGAGTACTCGCCTACTCCTAATTTCGTGCTCAAGTATTAGTTTACTCAAGAAACAAATTGGACGGTCGTCCTTTCCAACCTGATAAGTGTTTTGACTTTGAAAGCTCGCCTTTGTTCAAATTAATTATTATTAATTAATTTTTTCACAAAGAGGTATATCAGCAGTTTTGATGCTTTCTATAATAAGTGGTTCTATATCGATGAAAGGATCAGCGACAATTAAATTTATTTATTTAACAAATTAACAATTAAATTTTCTAACAAATTGTTGAATTTGAAAAAAATAAAAATTTCAACGAAGTAGATTAATTTTCTACCAAAAATGACGATTTTTCAACAAATAAAGTTCATTTCTAACCAAAGATTTCAATTTTGAACCCAAAACAATACTTTCTCACAAAATTGTGAAATTTGTTTACAAAGAAGATTAATTTTTCTCGAAATAATTGAATATTTAATCAAAAACATGATTATTTTACCTTTTCCTTATCATTGTCCTTGTCCTTGACATTATCCTTGTTCTAAACCTTATCCCTCTCCTTGTCTTTGTCATTTTCCTTGTCATTGACCTTATCCTTATTTCAACCCTCATTCCAACCCTTATTCCTCTCCTTGTCCATGTTCTTGTCTCTTTTTCATTGTCCTTGTCCTTGACGTTATCCTTGTTGCAACTCTTATCCCTCGCCTTGTCCTTGTCCTTTCCATTGTCCTTATGCTTGTCCTTGACGTTATCCTTGTTCCAACCCTTATCCCTCCTTGTCCTTGTCCCTGCCTTGCCTTTATCCTTGTTTCAACCCTTATCCCTCGTCTTGTCCTTATCCTTGTCCTTGACGTTATCCTTGTTCCAACCCTTATCCCGCTCCTTGTTCTTGTCCGTTTCCTTGTCTCTTTGTCCTTGTCCTTGTCCTTGTCCTTGTCCTTGTCCTTGTCCTTGTCCTTGTATTTTTGGTAGAAATTTAATCTTTTTGGTTAAAATATCGACTAATACATTTTTTGTTGAAAATACATTTTTTTTTTTTAATAATTTTTTCAACTGAAAACATAAATAATCCATTTTTTATGGAAAAGTTATCTTTTTTAGTTAAAACTTCAACTATTTGGTTGAAAATGTATGTATTTTTTTGAAAATTCGTCTCTTTTAGTAGAAATTTGATCTTCTTGGTTGAAAAATTAAACTGTTTTTATTTTTAAATTACAATGATTATAAATTCAATTCTTTTTGGTTGAAAATTCGTTTTTTGTTTGTTAAAAATAATTTTTTTAACCTGAAAATTCAACAATCTTATTGAAAATGTAACAATTTTGTTGAAAATTTAACAATTTTGTTGAATATTTAATAGTTTTGTCGAATATTTAACAATTTCATTGAAAATTTAACTGTTTGGTTGAAAATTAACTTTTTTGTTGGAAATGCATATTTTCGGGTAGAAAATTCAACTGTTTCGTAGAAAAATCGTCTTTCTGGCTGAAAAATTCAACAATTCAGTAGAAAATTTAACTATTTGGTCGAAAATTCAACTGTTTTCTTCAGAATTAGTTTTTTTTTGTTCAAAATTAATTTGTTGTAATAAAAATTATATATTGCATTTTTTGCTGAAAAAATAATCTTTTATAGTTCAAAAATTCAACTATTTGTTTGAAAATTTATGTAATTTAGTGAAATTTCGTCTTTTTTAGTAGAAAATTAACCTCTTCGTTTGAAGATTCAACTATTCGGTTGAAAATTCGTCATTTTTGCATGAAGTTTCATAATTTTAGTTAAAAATGCATCATTCTTTTTGGATGAACAGCGGTTTTTTGTTTGTTAAAAATTAATTTTTTAAACAGAAAATTTAAACGTTTTCTTGAAAATTCCATTTTTTGTAAAAAAAACTCATCTCATTAGCTGGAAAATTCAAAAATTTAGTAGAAAATTCAACTTTTTTGGTTGAAAATTCGTTTTTTGTTTAATAAAAATAATTTTTAAAAATAAAAATTCAACAATTTGGTTGAAAATGTAACAATTTTGTTGGAAATTTAACAATTTTGTTGAATATTTAACGATCTTGTTGAAAATTTAACTGATTGGTTGGAAATTAGCTTTTTTTCAAAATGAATTTTTTTTAATAAAAATTATATATTGTATTTTCGTCTAAAAAATATATCTCTTTTAATTTGTAAATTAACCTTTTGTTTGAAGTTTCGACTATTAGGTTAGAGATTTATTTATGTTGTTGAAAATTCGTATTTTTTGGTTGAAGATTCATCATTTTAGTTGAAAATTCATCTTCGATTTTTTTGTGTGTAAATTAATCTTTTATACTAAAAATTTAATTATTGCATTCTTTGTTGAAAATTGATATTTTTTAATTTAAAGATTCAATTATTTGGTTAAAAATTAATGTAATTTATTAAAAATTCCATTTTTTTAGGACAAAATTAACCTTTTTATATTAAACGTAAATTTTCCTTGAAGTAGTCACTGAGAGCCTTTTTGTTTAAATTAATATTAATATTTAATATTTCTCCCTAAATTGCATTAATTAATAACTCACTAATTAACAATTTGACAAAATGTTAGAATATTCTGAAAAAATCGCAACTTTCTAGCAATTATTTAAGGAAAGATAATTATAAACAATAATAAATTGTTTAAACAATTATGTTTGTTGAATTTCAATAATTACCACCAAACTCTAAGTGAAGAGTGGATAAAAAGTTGAATATTTCAGACAAAACCGCAACTTTCTAACATTATTCAAGATAATATTATTAAAAATAATAATAAATTCTTTAACTAATAATTTTTTTAACTTTAATTAATTATTTGCCTCACTCTAATTGAAGATAGTGCAAAAAGTTGAAAATTTGTGAAAAACTACAATTTTCTAGCTTTATTCTAAGAGAATATTAATAAAAATAACAATAAATTGTTTGATTAATTATTTTTGTTAAGATTAATTAAGTAGTACCTCACTCTAATAGTAGATTGGACCAAAAGTGGAAAACTTTGTTAAAAACCGCGACTTTCTAACTCTATTCTAAGAGAAAATTGTTAAAAACAGTAATAAATTGTTTAAACAATTTATATAAAAATCTAATCATCAGTATAAAGTAGTATTTTATGTATTAGGAACAATCTGCTTCTCAAAAAACCATAAAAAATCATAATAAGCGCCAAAAACTCGCTAAACTCATTTTTTCTTTTATGGGGTTTTTTTCGGACCCTATAAAAAAGACTCAGGGGGGGGGAGTGATATTTTAAATTTAATATTTTATTCGTATTTTATGGCTAATCGTGAAGAGAAATGTTGTGTTTCAACTCGATTTAGCTAATATTGACGATTCTAAAAAAAAATGTACAAAAACGTATTTTTTTCTTATGGGAAATACGTGTTAAACTTCATGGGGCTTGCGCCACCTATATCATTTTATCGAAACAAAAAAAAATGGATTTATTTTTAAATTAAAAATTTTAATTTCTGAAAAAAGATCTTTCGCCTTCGCCCCGCTGGGAATCGAACCACAGGTCTTCCGATTGCCGGTCGGGTGCTTTTTACGGATTTATTTTTATTATTTACTAATTAGTATTTATTATTTATTTATTCATTTTGATTTATTTTGTGTGTATTCGAAAAAATTTGCGGGCGATATGAATGAAAATTCGAAGGAAAAAAAATTTGGACCATCCTAATGTACATACCATCTGGCTTGAAAATATCTTTCGATTTGAGTTTTTTCTAATGGACTGTAATTCGCTTCCATTAGGAAATCTTTCCCATATTCTGAAAATGGCTTGGGAAAATGCTGAGTCGTCTCGAACGTTCACCTTCCATATATTACTCGACAAATTGTTTAAAAGCTTTTGCCGTATAGTACATTGGGAGCTATTAAGCTCCAACAAGATCTATCACTTAAAAAAAAAAAAAAACATAAAAAAATAAACTATTCTATTTTATAAATATGTTTTTTCTATTTCATATATTTTATTAATAATATTATACGATAAGCAAATGACAAAAAAATAAGGAAGAAAGTTTTAATAAAAAAACCTTATATTTATAATCAATATAATAAAATATAATATATTAGTAATAAATTATATCTATTATGTCATTATTATTTTTTTAAATTTTATTTTCATTCTTATTTTATTATTATATTATCATTATTAATTATGTTAATATGCACTACTGTTGGAAATTATCAACACGGCTAGCACGAGCGGTACTAAAAATTACTGTTGATTTTAAAACGCGATAACTCGGTAAATTTTTTTAGTAAAAATCTGAAATTTACTCCACGAGATCCTTGAAAGCTTATCTTTAATTGAGCCCAATAAAATTTGAAAAAAATTAAAGGGTTCTTGAGTTATAAATAAGAATGTCCATGCATGTCTGCGTCACGTTTCAGATAAAAACCTTGATTAAAAATTAATTTCTTCTGGTGAATGGTTCATTATTTTAGTTGAAAATGTAACTAATTTTTCGAACATTAATTTTTTATTTAAAATTAAAATCTTCTTTTGTTGAAATATCAACTATTATATTTTTCGCAATTTTTTTGGTTTAAGATTCATCATTTTACTTGAAAATGTTTTTTGGGCGAAAATTCATCTCTTTGATTAAAAATTTAACAATTTAGTGTAAAAAAATTTTTATTCCAAAATTGATTTTTTTAAACTAAAAATTTAACTATTCTATTCTTGATTAAAAATTTATTTTTTGTTTGTTTAAAATTCAAATATTTCGTTAAAAATTCATGAAATTTGTAAAAATTTTGTCTTTTTTGTAGAAAATTAATCTTCTAGGTTGACATTTTTTTTCTTTTTGGTTAAACATTCTATTTTTTGGTTTAAGGTTGAACTACGTAGTTAAAAAGCCATTTCGTTGTTAAAGATTCATCATGATCATTTTTTCAAATGACAATCAGCTATTTCATTAAAAAATTCATATTTTTGTTGAAAATTCTATTTTTTTGTTTGCTTGAAAATTCTATTTTTGTTCGAGGATCTTTTTTTTTAGGTAAAAATTCAATTATTTGGTTGAAAATTAATTTTTCTGTTGAATTTCTGTTTGTTAAAAATTAATTTTTTTAATTGAAAATTTAACTATTTCAATTTTATTTGAAAACCGATATTTTTAGTTGGAAATTGATGTATTTTGTTAAGCATTTGTTTTTTTTTCGAAAATCAATTTTATCAAATGACAATAAATGAACTATTTATTCCATTTGTGATTGAAGATCGTTCTTTTTTTTATTTCGGCTATTTCATTAAAAAATTCACGTTTTTGTTAAAAATTCTTTTTTTTTTTTTTTGTTGAAAATTCCTTTTTTCTTTTGCTTAAAAATTCATATTTTATTTGACAATTTAAATTTTCTATTTTTAGTTGAGAATCGATTTTTAGTTAAAAATTCAATTATTTGGTTGAAAATTCATTTTTTTTTTAACTATTTTTTAACTATTTATGTATTCCAATTTTATTTGAAAACTGATATTTTTAGTTGAAAATTAATGTGTCTTTTTTTAAGCATTCGTTTTTTTTTTTGTTTTTCTTTTCAAATTAGTTTTTTCAACTGACAGTAAATTAACTATTTATTCCACTTGTGGTTGAAGATCGCTTTTTTTTTGAAAACTCTGCTATTTCATTAAAAAATTCACGTTTTTGTTAAAAATTCCTTTTTTTTTGTTTGTAAATTCCTTTTTTATTTTGCTTCAAAATTATTTTTTTAATTGACAATTTAACTTTTCTATTTTTGATTGAGAATCGATTTTTTAGTTAAAAATTCAATTATTTGGTTGAATATTCATAATTTTTTTTTTTTGTTAAAAATTAATTTTCTAATTGAAAATTTACCTATTCCACTTTTGTTTGAAAATTGATATTTGTAGTTGAAAATTGATGTATTTTTTTAGGCATTTGTTTTATATGGTTGAAAATTAATTTTTTCAACTGACAATAAATTAACTATTCCACTTGTGGTAGAAAATTTTTTTTTGTTTTTTTTTTTTTGGGGGGGGGGGGGGGGGCCATTCAACTATTGGATTAAAAAATTCATGTTTTTTTTGTGAAAAATGTACTTTTTTGTTGGAAAATTTTTTTTTTGCAAATTAATTTTTTTAACTGAAAATTCAATTATTCCATTTTTGAAAGAAAATCTATATTTTTTGGTTGCAAATTTAACTATTTGATTGAAAATTAATGTTTTTTCTTAAAATTTAGTTTTTTTTTAAATTATTTTTTTATAATTGACAATCTAACTATTCCATTTTTGGTTGAAACTTGATCTTTGTTAGTTGACAATTTCTTGTTTTGTTGAAAATTCATGTATTTAGTTTAAAAATCTTTTTTTTCAAAAGACAAATAATCTTTTTGTTTAAAAATTCAAAAATTTGGTTGAAAAATCTTCTTTTCTGGTTGAGAATTCGACTGTTATGTTGAAATTTCGTATTTTTGGGTTGAAAATTCAACTATTTTTTAAGGAAATTCGACTGGTTTGTGGAAAATTAACTTTTTATTTGAAAAATCATATTTTCCGGTTAAATACCTGCAATTTTCTGGTCGAAAATTTGTCTATTTGTCTTGAAAATTCATTTATTTAGTTGAAAATTCTTTTTTTCAATAGAAAAATTATCTGTTTTGTTAAAAATTAAACAATTTAGTTAAAAAGTCATCATTTCTTGTTGAAAATTCAACTGTTCTGTTGAAAATTAACTTTTTATTTGAAAAATCATATTTTCGGGTTGAAAATGCAGTTTTCTGTTCAAAAATTAGTTTTTTTGGCTTGAAAATTCCTGAATTTTGTGGAAAATTTTATTTTTTTAGGAAAATTAAGATTTTTGGTTGATAATTTAACATTTTGTTTCAAAAGTCATCCTTTTAGGTAAAAATTCAACTATTTAGTAGAAGAACAACTTTTTTGTTGAAAAATAATATTTGCGAGTTGAACATACAACTTTTTTATCCAAAATTCTCCTTTTTGGTTTGAAAGATCCACAACCAATCAAAAACAATTTGTTCTAAAAATATTTATATATATTATATTTATATTAAAGGAAAAAATTATCTGCATGGCTAGCGCGAGCCGTACTAAAAATCACTCATGACTTTGAAATACGATAACTCGGTTGAAAATTATGGAAAGTACCTGAAATTTACAGGAATCTTTCTTTGAAATCTTATCCTCAAGTTAAGCTAATAAAACTTCAAAAATGTTTACGGGTTTTTAATTTATGATTAAAAATGTCCAAGCGTCCAAAATCCAAGAAATTCTTGAATTGTTCTAAAAAACTTCTCAAGTGATATTTCCTTTTCAAAAAATGCAACTTTTTTGTCAAAAATTCTCATTTGTGGTTCGAAAAATTAACAAAAAACAATTTATTTTAAAAATATTCTAGTCTAAAAAGTTCTGAGACAAAAAAAAAGTTTCTATACAAGTTCACAATATTATATTTATATAAAAGAAAAAAAAAATCTACATGGCTAGGGCGAACAATACTAAAAATCACTCATGACTATAAAATACGATAACTCGGGTGAAAATGGTAGAAACAACCGGAAATTAATAGGAATCTTTCTTTGAAATCTCATCTTCAATTTAAGCTAAAAAAACTTCAAAAATGTTTACGGGTTTTTAAGTTATGAATAAAAATGTCCTAGCGTATTTTAAAGTTATAATCGATTTTTGGTAGCCGTATACATAATTTCCCGCGGTAGTGTATTATTATATTATTATACAATATTTATTTTTTTATAAAAATAATTGTAACAATTTTTTGAGATAAAAGTCTACGGTTTACAGTTGGGTAATTCATTGGGCAGATTCATTTTTCTCCTCGTTTCTAGAGTCTCCTTGATCTCATCTGCCATTTTCACAAACGCACCCTCAGTATTCTCCTTCATACCGAGACTCAGGAGATTTGCTCTTATCTTATTTTCTAAGGTTTCTGATTCATCTTTTACATCTCTCTTGGGAATCTCTTTCACCAGTAATTCCTTTAATCTATCATGTGTATCTTTATTTTTCATTTTCAAAATGTAGAGCATTAGCGAACGAATCTAAAATAAATCATCAGGGTTAGATAAAAGTTTCATCAATTTATTAAGGATCAATCAATCAATCGAAAAATTCAATTAGCCTTCATAATGATTTATTAAATTTTTTCAACTATTAAATCATCAACTGCGCGCTATGCGCGCGTGTAGTTTTTTTCATTTAGGGGGTTAAACAATTTTTTTTTATACAAAAACAAAAATTTTCAACAACTATTTATTTATTGTAATTTATCAAAATCTTGAAATTGTAAGCCTAAATTAAATTTTAGGCTAGAAAAATTGTTTATATTACAGAATTTGAAAAAAATTGCAGAAAAAATTCTAGTCGGTTTCAAAAATATTTAGGCACTTAACTTTTTCAGATTCTTTTTTGACAATTTCAAAAATCTTTTTAAATCTTTGGAATCCTCTCTTAAAATTAGTGTTTCAAGATAATAAAAAATCGTTTTTAATTTTATTAAGGATCTCAATAAATTTTTTTTATCTTTTTGAAACGTTTCAAAATTCTTAAAAAGCTTTACTATTTAATTTCGAAGTCTTCAAAAATACAAACAAATTTGAAAATCATTTGAAATGTTTTGAAATCTTTTTCAATTTCCTCTCGAAATTCTTTTTCCAAAATAAATATCGTTCTTTTGAAATCATTTACGATTCTTATAAAGCTTTTCTTTCAAAATTTTCAAATATGTACATTTTTTTCTGAGTTTGTTGTAAATCTTCTAAATTTCTTTTAAAATAATTCGAATCATCCAAAATTAAAAAAAAAAATGTTTTTAAACCCTTTTTAATTTTCATAAACTTTAAATTATTTTTGAAATAAAAAAAAAAGATAAAAATTTATAATAATAATAATTTTCAATTATTTTTGTCAAAATTCGTTTTTTTTTGGCTGAACACAATCCTTTTTATTTAAAATCTTTTTTGGTTAAAATATGAACTATTTCATCTTTCGTAGAAAATTCAAGTACTTGGTTGAAAGTTGAACTATTTTCATAAATATTAATTTTTTCGTTTAAGATTCAAAATTTGAGTCGAAAATTCATTGATTTCGTCGAAAATTCTTAAAAATTAATTTTTTTAACAGAAAATTTAAGTATTCCAGTTAAAAATTCATGATTTTAATTGCAAGTTCGTCTCTTTGGTTAATTATGAAACTATTTTGTTAAAAATTTGTTTTTTTTTTGTTCAAAATTAATTTTGTGTCTAAAAATTCAAATATTTCATTTTTTAGTTGAAAATTCATCTCTTTGGTTGAAAAATTGTCTTTTTTGGTTGAAAAATCAAATATTTCATTTTTTGTTGAGGACTCATCTTTTTTGGTTGAAAATTCAACTACTTGTTTAATAGTGGAACTCATTTGTTAATTTTTTGTTGTTGAAGATTTATCATTTTAGTTGAGAAATCATGTATTTGGTTGAAAATTCAACTTTTTTGTTAAAAAGTTGTTTTTTATTGAAAATTAATTTTTTAACTGAAGGTTTAACTATTCGATTTTTCGTCGAAATTTCATCTATTCGGTTGATAATTGGAATCTTTTTTTTTTAATTCGTCTTTCTCCTTGAAATATAAATTTTTTTTCATTGAGAATTCGTCTTTTTTGTTTGAACAGCATTAGCTTACCATTCGGAATCATCTCTAGAAATCTAGAAAAAATTTTCATGTTACAGACTTTAAAAAAAAAAATCAGAAAAAAATCGAGTCAGTTTAAACAATATTTAGGACTTTTAGAAGTTTGGAAGAAATTAAAAAGTGTTTGATAAATTTTCGGAAATCTTTTGAAACATTTTGAAATTATTAAAAATTTTCTTTAAAAATTAATATTTCAAAATTAAAAGTCATTACAAATTTTCCCAAAAATTTACAAAAAAATTTTTTTATTCTCTGTATATTGTTTCAAAATGTAGAGCATTAGCGAACGAATCTAAAATAAATCATCAGGGTTAGATAAAAGTTTCATCAACTTATTAAGGATTAATCAATCAATCAATCTCAAAATTCAATTAGCCTTCATAATGATTTATTAAATTTAATCAACTATCACATCATCAACTGCGCGCTATGCGCGCGTGTAGTTTTTTTCATTTAGGGGGTTAAACCATTTTTTTATACAAAAACAAAAATTTTCAATAACTATTTATTTAATAAAATTTATCAAAATCTTGAAATTATAAGCCTAAATTAGATTTTACGCTAGAAAAATTGTTCATATTACAGAATTTGGAAAAAATTGCAGAAAAAATTCTAGTCGGTTTCAAAAATATTTAGGTGCTTAACTCTTTCAGATTCTTTTTTGACAATTTTAAAACTCTTTTTAAATCTTTGGAATCCTCTCTTAAAATTAGTATTTCAAGATTATAAAAAATCATTTTAAATTTCATTAAGGATCTCAATAATTTTTTCTTTCATTATTTTGAAACGTTTCAAAATTCTTAAAGAGCTTCACAATTTAATCTCGAAATCTTCAAAAATACAAAAAAAAAAGTTTCGAAAATCATTTGGAATGTGTTGAAATCTTTTTCAATTTTCTCTAAAAATTCATTTTTTAAAATAAATATTGTTCTTTTGAAATAATTTACGATTCTTATAAAGCTTTTCTTTCAAAATTTTTGAATATCTATATTTTTTTCTGCGTTTGTTGTAAATCTTCTAAATATCTTTTAAAATAATTCGAATCATCCAAAAATCTTTTCGGATTGAAATATCAACTATAACATTTTTATTTGAGGATTGATCTTTTTTTTTATTCAAACTTCAAGTATTTGGTTAATAATTTGTTTTTTTTAGAAAATTAATATTTTTGGGTTAAAAAATAAAACCTTTTTTTAGAAACTTTGTCTCTTCTGGAAAATATATACATATACAATAAAATAAATAAAATGAAATGAATATTTCATCTTTTTTCTTTTATAATTAAATATTTTTTAAATAAAATTGCAAATTTTGAGTTGAAAATTAATATTTTTTGGTTGAAGATTCAACTGCTTTGTTGCAAATTCTTCCTCTTGGTTTGAAAATCCATATCTTTTGCTATAAATCTCATCCTTTTTCTTTTCCTATTCAATTTTTTAAATTTAAATTGCAAGTTTTTCGTTGAAAATCAATATTTTTTGTTTGAGGATTCAACTATTTTATTTGGAATTCGTCTTATTGATTTTAAAATCCTTCTCTTTTGCTAGAAATTTCATCTTTTTCCTTTTATTATTAAATATTTTTTTATTAAAATTGCAAATTTTTGGTTGAAAATTATTCTTTTTTCGTTGAAGATTTAACTATTTTGTTAGAAATTCGTCGTTTTTATTATTTTTAAACGTTTCAATATTCCTAAAAAGCTTCCCAATTTAATTTCGAAATCTTCAAAAATATATTTCAGTTAAAAAAATTTTTAAACCAAATTTCATGAAATATCATTTTTAATTTTTTTAAATCTTTTGAAATTGAAAATTAGTTTTGAATTTACTTCAAACTTCTGAATATCTCTTAAACTTAATCAAATTTTGTCTAAAATTTTTTAATCTTTAGAAATAAAAAATTGTTTCAAAATCTTTTTCAGTTTTCGCTAAAAATTCATTTTTCAAAATAAATATCGTTTGAAATTTCCTCAGGAATATAAAAAAAAACATTTTTTTTAAATATTTCAGCTTCTTTTCAAAATTTTCAAAAATCTACATTTTTCTAAGTTTGTTAAAATCTACTAAATATCTTGTAAAATGATTGGAACTTTTTCAACAATTTTTTAAAAATTTTTAAATTTTTTTAAAAACGTTTTGGTAGGAAATTATTCTTCTTATTAGAAAATGCATGTATTTGGTTGAAAACTCAACTATTTGGTTAAAAACTAACTTTTTTGTGAAAAATTCATATTTTCATGTTAACAAAATTTAACTTTTTTGTAAAAAAATTCGACTCTTTTAGAAAATATTTAATGTTTCTGGTTAAAAATACAATTGGTTGAAAATTGTTCTTATTTTGGTTGAGGATTTAACTATTTTGTTGAAAATTTGTCTTTTTTGGATGAATTCGACAGTTTTTTACATTCTCATCTAGAGAAGGTATTAGATTTGTGTAAAATTTG
>CAKNYM010048463.1:21732-42670 GCA_932195095.1 Andricus curvator
GAGCGTGAAGCGCGAGGTTCACATGATGATCAAACGAAATATCGAGCGCGAAGCGCGAGTGTCGTGATGAGAATGTGTTCCTTAAGGTCGATGGAACCTTAAGTAAATTAGTTCATCTTTTTATGTAAAACTGACATAATTAAACCAAAAGCAGGTCATAACGATGAAGCTTTAACAGAGTATTAGCCCGCGAAGCGTGCACTAGCGAGGACACGAAGTGTGAAATCCTAGACGACAAATGTGTCCGAGCGCGCAGCGCGAGGTGAATACCCAATCGAGCGCGAAGCGCGAGATCCAACAGGTGCGCGCCCTAGGCGCGCTGAAACTTGCGAGCGAAGCGAGCCGCGCGCGAAGCGCGCTATGAGAATGTGCCCGCGAAGCGGGCGGATTTTTATTTAATCATTCATCTTTTTTGGTAAAAAAATTAATCTTTTTGAAAGAAAATTCATGATTTGGTTGAAACCTCAACTATTTGCTTGAAAATTAATTTTTTTTGTGGAAAATTTATATTTTCGGGTTAAGAAATCAAACTTTTTTTATTGGGAGTTTCTCCTTTTTTTATTATTAAAATTTAAAAATTTTCATTCAAAATAAATCTTTTTCGGTTAACGATTTAACTATTTTGTTAAAAATTCGTCTTTTTGGTTTGAAAATTAATTTCTTTAGCTCGGAATTTCCTCTTCTTTTTTTATTTTAAAAATTACAAATTTATGGTTCAAAATTAATCTTTTTTGTTGAAGATTTAACTCGTTTGTTACAAATTTATTTTTTTGGTTTGAAAATCCATCTCTTTTTCTAGAAATTTAATCTTTTTCCTTTTATTATTAAGTCTTTTTTTAATAAAATTGCAAATTTTTTGTTTAAAATTAAAATCTTTTTTGTCTGAAGATTCAACTACTTGGTTGAAAGTTAAACTAATTTGTTGAAAATTCACTATTTTGGTTGAAGATTGATCATTTTGGTTGAGAATTTAACTATTTTTTTGACCAATTTTTTTCTTAATTCAACCGTTTTGATTAAAAATCAAAAATTGTTTTGATTGAAATAGCAACTGTTACATTTTTTAGAGAGAATTCATCTTTTTCGATGAAAATGCAATTACTTGGTTAACAGCTGAACTACTTTTTCAAAAACTCATTTTTTCGGTTGAAGATTCATCATTTTTGTTGAAAATTTGTCTTTTTTGGTAAAAAAATTAATCTTCTTGATAGAAAGTTCACGTATTTGATTGAAAATTTAACTATTTTGAGAATTCATCTTTTTTGTTTGAAACTTCAACTATGTATTTGGTTGAAAACTTGCTTTTTTTTTGAAAATTACTATTTTTGGGATAAAAAATTTAACTTATTTGTAACAACTTCGTCTCTTTTGGAAAATATAATAAAATAAAGAAATGAAATAAGTATTTCATCTTTTTTCTTTTACTATTACATTTTTATATTGAAATTGCAAATTTTTGGTTGAAAATTAATATTTTTTAGTTGAGGATTCAACTATTTTATTGGAAATTCGTCTTATTGGTTTTAAAATCCATTTCTTTTGCTATAAATTGCATCTTTATTCTTTTACTATTAAATTTTTTTTATTCAAATTGCAAATTTTTAGTTGAATATCAATACTTTTCGGTTGAGGATTCAACTGTTTTATTTGAAATTCGTCTTATTGATTTTAAAATCCATCTATTTTGGTATAAATGTCATTTTTTTCCTTTTATTACAATTACATATTTTTGGGTTTTAAATTAAAATACTTTTTAGGAAAGTATTCAACTGTTTTGTTAAAAATCCACTTGTTTGGTTGAAGATTCTTCATTTTTGTTGAAAATTTGTCTTTTTTGGTAAAATTATTCTTATTTTATTCTTGTTGATAGAAAATTCATTTATTTGATTAAAAACTCAACAATTTGATTACAAATTAACTTTTTTGTGAAAAATTCATATTTCCGGGTTGAAAGATCTTTTGTAAAAAATTTGTCTCTTTTAGAAAATATTTCGTTTTTTTTTGTTAAAAATACAGCTGCTAGAAAATTAAGCTTTTGGTTTTAGGCAATTTACAATCTATGAAAATTTGTTTGAACAACATTAGCTCACCGTTCGGAATTCGCTCTAGAAATCTAGAAAAAAAATTTTATGTTACAGACTTTTAAAAAAATTCTGAAAAAAATCGAGTCAGTTTAAAAAAGATTTAGGAATTTTAGAAGTTTCGAAGAAATTAAAAAGTTTTTGATAAATTTTCGGAAATCTTTTGAAACGTTTTGAAATTTTTAAAAATTTTCTTTAAAAATTAATATTTCAATATAAAAAGTCATTAAAAGTTTACCCAGAAATTTTAAGACATTTTTATTATTATCTGCATATTGTCTTAAATTTTTCGAAACCTTTCCAAATTTTGAATAAATTAAAATTTTGTTTAAAACTTCTATATATATATATATATATTAAAATTATTCGAATTTTTCCTAGAATTTTTTCAAACTTTGGCAGGATAAAAAAATTGTCCTTAACTCTATCCGATTCTTTTTTGACAATTTTAGAAATCTTTTGAAATCTTCTGAAATTCTCTCTTAAAACTAGTTTTTCAACAAAACAAAAAAATTTTAATTTTATTAGGAATCTTAATAAGTTTTTTCATTATTTCGAAAAGTTTCAATATTCTTAAAAAGCTTCACAAGTTAGTTTTGAAATCTTCAAAAATATATTTCAATTTAAAAATTTGTCAATCTAAATTTCATGAAATATCGTTTTTAATTTTTTTTAAACTTTTTAAATTTAAAATTAGTTTTGAGTGTATTTCAAACTTCTAAATATCTCGTAAACGTAATAAAATTTTGTCTACAATTTTTGAATCTTTCGAAATAAAAAAATTTTTCAAAATCTTTTTCAATTTTCTCTAAAAATTAATTTTTCAAAATGAATATCGTTTGAAATTTTCTCAGAAATATAAAAAAAAAAAATTTTTTTTTAATATTTTAGCTTTTTTCAAAATTTTCGAAAATCTACATTTTTATAAGTTTTTGTTGAAATTTTCTAAATATCTTTTAAAATGATTCGAACTTTGCAAAACATTTTTTTTAATTTTTTATTTTTTAAAAAACTTTTTGGTAGACAATTATTCTCCTTGATAGAAAATGCATGTATTTGGTTGAAAACACAACTATTTGGTTGAAAATTAACTTTTTTGTAAAAAATTAATATTTTCGGGTTGAAAAATTTAAAAAATTTGGTAGAAAATTCGTTTCTTTTGTAAAATATTTAATGTTTTTGGTTAAAAATTAATATTTTCGGTTGAGGATTTAACTACTTTATCGAAAATTTGTCTTTTTTGAATGTCTTCAACAGATTTTTATTTAAAACAAAAATCTTTTCGGATTGAAATATAAACTATAACATTTTCTTTGACAATTCATTTTTTTTGTTTGAAAATTCAACTATTTGGTTAAAAATTTGCTTTTTTGTGGAAAATTCATATTTGCGAGATATAAAATTAAACTTTTTAATATATTAAAATAAATAAATAAAAATATTTTATCATTTTTCTTCTATTATTAAATCTTCTTTAAATAAAATTGCAAATTTTTTGTTTAAAATTAATATATTTTGGTTGAGGATTTAACTATTTTGTTAGAAAATTTTCTTATTGGCTTGAAAATACATTTTTTTCTAGAAAATACATCTTTTTTCTTTTATTATTTAATTTTTTTAAAATTAAAATTGCAAATTTTTGGTTGAAAATTGATCATTTTTTGTTGAGGATTTAACTATTTTGTTGGAAATTCGTCTGATTGGTTTTAAAATCCTTCTCTTTTGCTGGAAATTTCATCTTTTTCCTTTTCTTATTAAATATTTTTTTATTACAATTGCAAATTTTTGGTTGGAAATTAATCTTTTTTCGCTGAAGATTTAACTATTTTGTTGGAAATTCATCGTTTTGGTTTGAAAATCCATATATTTTGTTAGAAATTCAATTCTTCTCTCTTAAAACTATTTTTTCAAAATAAAAAAATCATTTTACATTTAATTAGGAATCCTAATACATTTTTTTATTATTTTGATACGTTTCAAAATTCTTAAAAAGCTTTGCAATTTAATTTCAAAATCTTCAAAAACATAATACAAAATATATTTCAATTTATAAAAATTTAAATTTCATAAAATATTATTTTTAATTTTTTTAGACCTTTTGAAATTTTAAATTATTTTTAAATCTATTTAAAACTTCTAAATATCTCTTAAACTTCATCGAGTTTTGTCTAAAATTTTTTGAATCTTACAAAATAAAAAAATGTTTCAGAATCTTTTTCAATTTTCTAAAAATTCAGTTTTGAAAATAAATATCGTTCGAAATTTTCTCAGGAATCTCAAGAAATTTTTTTATTTTTTTAAATATTTTAACTTTTTTCAAATTTCTCAAAAATCTACATTTTTTTCGAAGTTTGTTCAAATCTTCTAAAATCTATTAAAATGTTTCAAATTTTTCCAAAGATTGTTTTTGAGTGTTATGAAATCCTTTTAAATTTTCTAACAATTTAATTTTTTTGGTATACAATTATTCTTCTTGATAGAAAATCCATTTATTTGATTGGAATCTCAACTATTTGGTTGAAAATTAACTTTTTTGTGAAAAATTCATATTTTCTGTTGGAAAATATTTAATTTTTTTGGTTTAAAATTAATCTTTTTCGGTTGACGATTTAACTACTTTATTGAAAAATTGTCTATTTTGGATGAATTCAACTTTTTTGTTTGATACTTCAACTATTTGGTTGAAAACTTGCTTTTGTGTGGAAAATTACTATTTTCGGGAAAAAAATTAAACTTTTTTGTAAGAACTTCGTGTCTTTTGGAAAATATAATAATATAATAAAATAAATAAAATAAGTATTTCGTCTTTTTTCTTTTATTATTACATTTTTTATATTGAAATAACAAATTTTTGGTTGAAATTTAATATTTTTTGGTTGAGGATTCAACTATTTTATTGGAAATTCGTCTAATTGGTTTTAAAATCCATCCCTTTTGCTATAAATGTCATCTTTTTTCTATTATTATCAAATATTTTTTTCTTAAAATTGTACATTTTTTTTTTTTTAAATTAAAATATTTTTTGACTGAAGATTCAACTATTTGGTTCAGGATTTAACCATTTTCTTGACCATTTTTTTTAATAATTCAACTGTTTTTTTTATGCAAAATTTTTTTTTTAATTTTTCCTATGCACGATTACACGAAAAGCTTAGTTTAATGACTCGCTGTAGTCATAGTCCTATGTGTGTGAATGTCTACTCACACATACGAAAAAATATACATATTATAGATCAATTGAAAGAGAGTCAACTCATCATGAATGGAGGGTGGAAAATGGGAGAAATACATATAAAGCGTATAAAAAAAATAAAAGCAGACGAAAAAGAAAAGCAAAATGTGCAAAAGGGGAAGCGAGAAAAAAATGGAGTGAAGACAAAGCCCTATTCGGTCAAATAAAATCGACCTGAAGGAGAGGAACGCGGTCACGAGTCTCTGATTAAATATTGATTGGACGAGCTGAAAAGCTCAAAAATGATTTGAAATTTTTTTATTTTTTTATTTATTATATATATATATATATATATATATATATAAATTCGCAACATTTTCATAGATTTTAGAATATTTTAACAAACTTAGAAAAAAATGTAGACTTTTGAAAAAAAAAGGTAAAAGGTTTCAAAAAATCAAAAAATTTCGAACGATATTTATTTTAAAAACTGAATTTTTAGAAAATTGTGAAAGATTCTGAAACATTTCTTATTTTGTAAGATTCAAAAAATTTTAGAAAAAACTCGATGAAGTTTAAGAGATATTTAGAAAATTTAAATAGATTCAAAAATAATTTAAAAATTCAAAAGATCTAAAAAAATTAAGAATAATATTTTTGAAATTTAAATTTAAATTTTTATAAATTGAAATATATTTTGCATCATGTTTTTGAAGATTTCGAAATTAAATTGCGAAGCTTTTTAAGAATTTGTAACCGTTTCAAAATAATAAAAAAATTTATTAAGATTCCTAATAAGATTTAAAATGATTTTTTTTATTTTGAAATATAAAAAAAATATAATTTTGAAATATCAATTTTTAAAGAAAATTGAAAGAGATTACAAAACGTTCCAAAAGATTTCCGAAAATTCATCAAATATTTTTTAATTTATTCCGAACTTCTAAAAGTCCTAAATATTTTTTAAATTGACTCAATTTTTTCTGAATTTTTTTTATGTCTGTAACATATAAAATTTTTCTAGATTTCTAGAGAGGATTCCGAATGGTAAGCTAATGTTGTTCAAAAACATTTTCATAGATTGTAAAATGCCTAAAACCAAAAAAGATTGATTTTTTACTAGCTGTATTTTTAACACAAAAAAAACGAAATATTTTCTAAAAGAGACAAATTTTTTACAACAAAATTTGATCTTTCAATCCGAAAATAGGAATTTTTCATAAAAAAGTTAATTTGCAACCAAATTGTTGAATTTTTAGTCAAATACATGGATTTTCTATCAACAAGAATCATATTTTACCAAAAAAGGAAAATTTTTAATAAAAATTAAGAATCTTCAACCAAACAAGTGAATTTTTAACAAAATATTTCAATACTTTCCCAAAAAGTATTTTAATTTTAAACCAAAAATATAAAATTATAATAAAAGAAGATTTATTAATAAAAGAAAAAAGATTAAATCTCTAACAAAATATATGGATTTCCAACAAAATAGTTGGATCTTCAACGAAAAAAGATTAATTTTCAACAAAAAATTTGCAATTTTAATGAAAAAATATTTAATAATAAAAGGAAAAAGATCAAATTAGTAGCGAAAGAGAAGGATTTTAAAATCAATAAGGCGAATTTACAACAAAATAGTTGAATCCTCAACCAAAAATGATCAATTTTCAACCCAAAAATTTGCAATTATAATTTTAAAAATATTAAATAATAAGAGAAAAAAGATGTATTTTCTAGAAAAAAATGGATTTTTAAGCCAATAAGAAAAATTTCCAACAAAATAGTTAAACCCTCAACCAAAATATATTAATTTTAAATAAAAAATTAGGAATTTTATTTAAAAAAGATTTAATAATAGAAAAAAAATGATAAAATATTTGTATTTATTTTATTATATTTTCCAAAAGAGACGAAGATTTCACAAACAAGTTTAATTTTATATCTCGAAAATATGAATTTTCCACAAAAAAAGCAAATTTTCAACCAAATAGTTGAATTTTCAAACAAAAAAATGAATTCTCTAAGAAAATGTTATAGTTGATATTTCAACCCGAAAAGATTTTTTTTTAAATAAAAAACTGTTGAATACATCCAAAGAAGACAAATTTTCGACAAAGTAGTTAAATCCTTAACCGGAAAGATTAATTTTTAACCAATTGTATTTTTAACCAAAAACATTAATAATTTTCCAAAAGAGACGAATTTTCTACAAAATTTTTTTTATTTTTCACCCCGAAAATATGAATTTTTCACACAAAAGTTAATTTTCAACCAAATAGTTGCGTTTTCAACCAAATACATGCATTTTCTATCAAAAAGAATAATTTTCTACCAAAACGTTTTTTGAAAAATTAAAAAATTAAAAAAGAATTCTTTGGAAAAGTTCGAATCATTTTAAAAGATATTTAGAAGATTTTGAACAAACTTAGAAAACTGTAGCTTTTTGAAAATTTTGGAAAAAGCTAAAAGATTTTTTTTTTATGTTTTTTTTATATTCCTGAAAAAATTTCAAACGATATTTATTTTTAAAAATGAATTTTTAGAGAAAATTGAAAAATATTTTGAAACATTTCTTTATTTTTATTTAATTTTGTATATATATATACTAGTATGATACGCGCGCGCTCAGCGCGCCTGTAATATTGCTTTATTACTTTTTTATTACATTAATAATATAACATAATAAAATAAAATGAGATAATTAAAGAAGTTCAATAAACAGATGTATTTTATTAGGTAATTGAACTTTATCTATTTCTATTAAATTAGGTCGTATATTTAAAATTAAAGTCTTAGATCTTCTTTAATGTTATTCTTTGTACTGAATTTAATAAATATATTTAAGCTTATATATTATTTTTATTAGTATTTTTTTCTTTATTAATAAAATTAGGATATATACAAAGTCAGTTATAACGTCAGTCCCACCAAACTTCGTCCAATGCAGAGGCTTGCACCTCCCGGTATTTTTTTTGTTTTACTGAAACCGTGATATTAAAAATTAATTTTAAGGATTAAAAAAAAATTCTCTTGCCTCTTTCTGAAAATTTATAGAATACTAACGAGACGTTCCTCTTTAAAAGATCAACAAAAATTTTTTTACCATTTTTCAAGATTTTCCACAGTTTTTTTTAAATTACTGTTTTTGGTTTCGGTCTCTTTAAATACATGTAATGTATGAAAGGGGAACAGCTGTGCTAAGTAATCTCTTTTTTTATCTCGAGTCTTTTTTAAATAAAATGTGGGATTTTGATTTTCAGAAAATTCGTAATTTCGTTAATTTTCCAAATTTTTTTCAAATTTCCTGCAGATTTCGGAATAATGAGGAATTTTTCACCAAAATCAATAACAAAACGTTAAAATCTTACTTAATTTTCAAAAATATAGCATAAAATAATTTGCCACCATTTTCTTCAAAACAAAATTTATAAAATAAATTTTGGAACCGGGTCTGAAAATAATCTTTTTTGTTCAAAATTTGTCTTTTTGGTTAGAAAATTAATCTTTTCTGGTTAAAACTACAACTGGTTTGTTAAAAATAAATCTCTTTCGGTTGAAGATTCAACTTTTTTTTTAGAATTCGTTTTTTTTAAAGTTAATTCTTATCTGAAGATTTAACTATTCCATTTTTCGTTAAAAATTCATCTTTTTCGGTTAAAAGTTCAAGTGTTTTGTTGAAAATTCGCTTTTTTTGGTTTAAAATTAATTTTTTCAGCTGAAAGTTTAACCATTCCATTTTTCGTCGAAAATTCACGTAATCGGTTAAAAATTGGACTATCTTATTAAAAATTCGTCTTTTTTGGTTAAAGATTCAACTATTTTTTTTTTTTTTTTTTTTTTGAAAATTCGTTTTCTTTTGTTGGGAAATCATTTTTTATCTGGAAATTTGACTATTCGCTTTTTCGTTTTAAATTCGTCTATTTTGGTTAAAAAATGAACTATTTTGTTGAACATTCGTTTTTTTTCGGTTGAAAATTAATTTCTTATCTGAAAATTTAACCATTCCATTTTTCGTTGAAAATTCAAGTATTCGGTTAAAAATTGAACTATTTTATTGAAAATTTGTCTTTTTGGTTGAAAATACAACTTTTTTTGAGAATTGTTTTTTTTTTTTTTTTTTAAATTACTTCTTTATGTGAAAATTTAACTATTCCATTTTTTTGTTGTAACTTCGTCTTTTTCGGTTGAAAATTCAACTATTTTGTTGAAAATTTGTTTTTTTTCGGTTGAAAATTAATTTTTTATCTATTAGGGTGAAAATTTAACTAATTTGTTGAAAATTCATTTTTTTGTTTGTTTGTTGAAAATTAATTTCTTTAACTGAAATATTTAAGTATTCCAGTTAAAGATTCATATTCTTAAGTAAAAATTAATCTCTTCGGTTAAAAATTCGTTTTTTTTTCTTTGAAAATTAAATTTTTATCTTAAAATTTAACTATTCCATTGTTCGTTAAAAATTAATCTATTTGGGTGAAAATTTAACTAGTTTGTTGAAAATTCGTTTTTTTTTGTTAAAAATTAATTTGTTTAACTGAAAATATTTTTTCTGAAAAAAAAAGATCTTCTCTTTTCGCTCCGCTGGGAATCGAACCTCAGAACTTCCGATTGCCGGTCCGGTGCTTTCCCATTAAGCTACTAGAGAGATCGAGAGAAGAAACTTTTTTCAGAAAATACACGCATTACTTTGCTAGATCCTAAAAGTTACATTTTGTAAGGAATCTGTATTATCATCAGAGAGTAACATAAATTTTTAACGTCTTTTCAGACTAGACGGAGATATGATTTGAAAATTATTTTCATTCATTTTTTCTGAATTTTTTTCTCAGCTGAGAATCGAACCTCAGAACTTCCGATTGCAAAATAATGCGTGCATTTTCTGAAAAAATTTCTTCTCTTGATCTCTCTAGTAGCATAATGGGAAAGCACCCGACTGGCAATCGGAAATTCTGAGATTCGATTCCCAGCGGAGCGAAAGGAGAAAATCTTTTTTTAGAAAAAATTAATTAAAATAAGATTCACTACTTTTATACATGATTATATCTTTAGTAGAAGATTCATAATTTTAGTTGAAAATTCATCTATTTGGGTGAAAATTTAACTAGTTCGTTGAAATTTTTTTTTCTTTTTTAAAAATTAATTTCTTTTACTGAAAATGTATGTATTTGAGTTGAAGATTCATATTCTTAATTAAAAAATAGATCTCTTTGGTGGAAAATTAGTTCTTTTTTTTTATTAAATTTTTAACTTAAAATTTAACTATTCCATTTTACGTTGAAAATTAATCTTTTTGGTTGAAAATTCTCCTCTTTTGCTTGAAATATTAAATATTACATTTTTTCAGGATTTATCTTTTTTGGTTGAAAATTTAACTATTTTGTTAAAAATTCTTTTTTTTTTTTTGGTTGAAAATTAATTTTTTATCTGAAAATTTCACTGCTGCATTTTTATTTGAAAATCCATCTATTCGATTGAAAATTGGTTTATTTAGTTGAAAATTCGTTTTTTCTTTGGTTGAAAATTAATTTCTTTAACTAAAAATTTGAATATTTCAGTTAAAGATTCATATTTTCAAGTGTAAAAACTGATCTCTTTGGTTAAAATTTTTTTTTTTACATTAATTTTTGAGCTTAAAATTTCACTATTCCGTTTTTAGTTGAAAATCCATTTATTCGGTTGAAAATTGGACTTTTTTTTAATTCGTCTTTTTTGGGTCGATTCAATTGTTTTTTATTTAAAATCTTTGTTGGTTGAAATATCAACTATTTCATTTTTCTTACAGACTGTTTGGTTTGAAATTAATTTTTTTGGTTAATGATTCCACTATTTTGTTAGAAATTAATTTTTTGACTGAAATTTTAAATTTCCAATTTTTCGTTGAAAATTCATCTATTCCGTCAAAAATTAATCTTTTTTGGTTGAAATATCAAATATTTCATTTCTTGTTGAGAACTCATTTTTTGTTGTTGAAAATTCAACTACTTGGTTAAAAGTGGAACTTCTTCGTTAAAAATTTATTTTTTTTGGTTGAAAATTCATCATTTTAGTTGACAATTTATCTATTTGGTTGAAAATTAAACTTTTTTGTTGAAAATGAGTTTTTTTGGTTGCAAAATTATTTTTTAATGGAAAATTCAAGTGTTCTAGTTGAACATAATTGATTTTAATTAAAAATTCATCTATGTGGTTAACAATTAAACTATTTTGTTCAAAAGTTGTTCATTATTGGTTGATCTTTAATTTTTTTAATAAAAATTTAACTATTTCATTTTTTTGTTGAAAATTTATCTATTCGGTAGAAAATTGGAGTATTTTTTTCATTCGTCTTGTTTTGTTAGGATAGTGAATATGACATTTTTTATTGAGAATTTGTATTTTTGGGTAGAAATATCAAATATTACATTTTTTGTTGAGAATTCAGCTTTTTTCAAATTCAGCTACTTGGTTGAAATTAGAAAAGCTTTGTTAGAAAAATTTTTGTTGTTAAAAATTCACTATTTTAGCTGAGAATTTATTTATTTATTTGCTTAAAAATTCAACGTTTTTGTTGAAAATTCGTTTTTTTTTAATAATTTTTGCACTAAAAATTACAGTGTTCCAGTTAAAGATTAATAATTTCTATTAAAAATTCATTTGTTTTGTTAACAATCAAACTATTTTGTTGAAAATTTGTTTATTTTTGTTTTTTCAACTAAAAATTTAACTATTTCATTTTTTGTTGGAAATTCATCCATTCGGTAGAAAATTGGAATTTTTTTTTTAATTCGTCTTTTTTGATTGAAATATTACATTTTTCGTTGAGAATCCATCTTTTTGGGTAGAAATATTAAATGTTACAATTTTTTTTGTTGAGAATTTATCTATTTTTGTTGAAAATTGAACTATTTTGTTGAAAATTCGTATTTTTCGTTGAAACATCAAATATTAGGTTTTTTGTTGAGAATTAAACTTTTTTGGTTGAAAGTTCATTTGCCTGATCGAAAGCAGACCTAATTTGTTCAAATTTTTGTTTTTGTTGAAAATTCACCGTTTTAGTTGAAAATTCATCTATTTGGTTGAAAATTTTTAAACAAAAAGTAAACATTTTCATAAAAAAAGATGAATTTTTGAGCAAATTGTTGAATTTTCAAACAGAAAAGATTTTTGAGTCAAGGAAGAAGCAAAATTCCAATCAAATTGCTCATTTTTCAAGCCAAAAAAGCGAAAATTTAGTAAAATAATTTTGAACAAAAAAAAAATCTTCAGTTAAATATTTAAATTTAGAACCAAATAGATGAATTTGCAACTGAGAAAGAGAAATTTAGAATAATAAATGGAATTGTTAAATCTTAAGTTAAAAATTAATTTTTAACCAAATAGATGAGTTTTCAACGAAAAAATATAAATTTTTAATGAAAAATGGACTAGTTACATTTTCAATTAAAAAAAAAATTTCTAACAAAAAAAAAGATGTCTACCAAAAAGACGAATTTTCAACAAAAAAGTTGAATTTTCAACCCAATAATATGATTTTTCGACAAAAAAGTTCATTTTCAAAGAAAAGAGATAAATCTTCAACTAATTAAATTAAATTTGATCAAAGTAGTTCAAATTTCAACCAAGCAGTTAAATTTTCATTTAAGAAATTTAATTTTCTACCAAAACAAAACAACGAATTTGCAAAAAAATATATCAATCTTCTACCAAGTTGGTGAATTTTCGATTGAAAACGATCAATTTGTAACCAATAGTGGAAAAGTTTAATTTTAGTTAAAAAAATTAATTTTCAACCAAAAAGACGAATTTTTAACAAAACAGTTGAATTTTTTCTGAGACAAAAAAAGGGATTTTGCAAAAAATAGTTGAATTTTCAACCCAAAAATATGATTTTTGAAAAAAAATAGTAAAATTTTTAATCAAAGAGATGAATCTTCAACTAAAAAATAAAACTAATAAATGTTACATTTTCAAACCCAAAATATGATTTTTAACCAAAAAGTTAATTTTTGAACAAAAAGTAAAACTTTCAATGAAAAATAATAAATATTTTAATAAAAATTTGAATTTTCAACCATGAAAGAGTTTTCAGTAAAAAAAGTAAAAAAAATTTCAAGAAAACTGTTGATTTTTTAAGCCAAAAAGCGATTTCTCGACAAAAATTTAATTACTTGGTTGAAAGTGGAACTGTTCTGTTCAAAATTTATTTTTGTTGCTGGATATTCACCATTTTAGTTGAAAATTCGTCTATTTGGTTGAAAATTCCATTTTTTTGTGAAAAATTGGTCTTCTTTGTTGAAAATTCATAATTTCTGGTCGAAAATTAAACTTTTTTGTAGAAAACCGGTCTTTTTGGCTTGCAAATTCAATAATTTGTTTAAAATTATTTTTTTTCTTAACTGAAAAATCTTTTTTGGTTGAAAAAACAACTAATTTGTTGAAAATTCATCTTTCTGGTTTGAAATCTAATTTCTTTAGGTAGAAATTTAATCTTTTTTGAATAACAAAACAAAATTTTTGCGAAAAATCGAAACAAACCAAAATTTGTCTACATTGCGCTATAAATATTTTTGTCTCTGATGATAATTTTTTTTCTTGCTTTCTTATAGTATTTATTTAGATTAACCTAGTTCCTACTTTCGCTTCTGGGAGATTTGAAACTTTCTAGGATCAACAGGGAATGTTTAAGAACATTTTTAATTTCGGGGGTGAATACAAATTCCCATTTTCCCATATTGGGCTATAAATTCCTATGGCTTTGTCTGGAAATACATTTTTTTCTTCCAAAAGTGTTTCATTAGTTTAACCTAATTCCAACTCCCGCTTCTGGAAGATTTACAACTTCCTATGGCTAACAGGGGATGTTTTCGAAAATTCTGTATTTCAGTGTTTTATTTTTTTTATTTTTTGAAAATTAAACAAAAATCCATTTCAACCATGAAAAACAAAATAAAAAAAGGATAGAAAGTTTTTTTAAAGGTTTTTGAAGGTTGCGTTCTTTTTCTTTCCTTTTATTTTTTTGAGGGTTTTTTAATATATATGGACATTCTTGGTTTTTTTTTTAATTTTCAGGAATTCAAGAAATTAATTAGATTAATTTAAGAATTTAGGAATTTAAGAGAGTAAAAAAATATAAAATTTTTCTTCAACCACAAAATGAAATTTATCTTTCAAATTCCTGGTTGATCCCAAAAAATCGCAAATTTCCCAGAAACTAAAGTAGAAACCAGTTTATTCTAAATGAACAATTTAAAAATTTTTTAAAATATATATCACCAGAACCATAGGGATTTATAGCGCAATATGAAAAAATTTGAATTTTTCCCAAACCCGAAATACAATTTTTTTTAAACATTCTCTGTTGGCCCACTTTTTGATTTTTCGCAAAAAAAAATTTGGTCATTCAAGAAAATTATTTTTTTTTGTATATTTCGTATTTTTAATCAAAAAAGATCAAATTTCTACCAGCAGAAATAGATTTTCAAAAAAAAAAAATTAAAAAAAAAAAATCGAATGTTCAACCAAGAGAGATTTTATAGTCAAACAGGAAAAATAAATTCCATTGAATTGTTGAATTTACAAGCCAAAAATATGAATTTTCTGCAAAACAGTTAAATTTCCTACCCAAAATTATGAATTTGTAACAGAAAAGTTCATTTGCAAACAAAAAAATGAAATTTAAATCGCAAGGATAATTTTTTCAGCCAATTGTTTAAGTTTAAATCAAAAAAGAGTTTTCTGTCTAGAAATAAAAAAAAAAATCCGCCAATTTGTTGATTTTTTAAATAAAACAAAAAACGAATTTTATAAAAAAAAGTTGAATTTTAAAAACGAAAATATGATTTTTCAACAAAAAAGTTCATTTTCAACCAAATAGTAAAAATTTCAATGAAAGAGGATGAATTCTTGAGCAAATTGTTGAATTTTTAACCAGGAAGGATTCTTAAGGAAGAAACACAATTTTAACATAATTTTTTATATTTCAAGCCAACAACACGAATTTTAAAACCGAAAATATGATTTTTAACAAAAAAATTTATTTTCAACAAAATAGTAAAAATTTCAATTAAAAAAGATGAGTTCTTGAGAAAATTACTGAATTTGGAAAACAGAAAGATTTTGGTGTCACGAAAAAAACAAAATTTGAACCAAATTGTTGATTTTTCAACCCGAAAAAAAGGAATTTCAAACCCGAAAATATGATTTTCAACAAAAAAGTATATTTCTAACCGAATAGTAAAATTTTTAATGAGGGATGAATTTTGAAGAAAATTTTAATTTTCAACCATGAAAGGAATTTCAGTTAAGAAAGTAACAAAATTTCAAGCAAATTGATGACTTTTTAAGTCAAAAAACAAATTTTTAAGAAAAATGTTGAATTTTCAAATCGAAAATATATTATTTCAACAAAATATTTAATTTTCAACCTGAAAGTAAAAATTGTAATGAAAATGATACATTTTTGAGCTGATTATTGGCAAAAAAAAAGAATTTTCAACCCGAAAATAGGATTTTTCAACAAGAAAGTTCATTTTTAACCAAATAGTAAAATTTTCAATTAAAAAAGATGAATTTTTGAACAAAATTGGAAATTTTAACCATGAAAGAGTTTTCAGTAAAGAAAATAACAAAATTTCAAGGAAATTGTTGTTTTTTTTACCAAAAAAACGAATTTTCAAATGGAAAATATGATTTTTTAACCAAAAAGTTAATTAAAAAAAAAAAAAATGAAAAGAATGAGTTTTTCAACGAATTGTTCTATTTTCAATCAAAAAAGATTTTTGTTCGAAGAAAGAAACAAAATTTCAATAAAATTTTTAATTTTTTAAGCCAAAAAAAGCGAAATTTCAACCCTAAAATTTGATTTTTAACCAAAGAGATTATTTTTAATCAAATAGTAAAATTTTCAATGAAAAAGGATGAATTTTTTTTTTAATTTGAATTTTCAACCATGAAAGAGTTTTCAGTACAAAAAGTAAAAAAAATTTCAAGAAAGCTGTTGATTTTTTAAGCCAAAAAGCGATTTCTCGACAAAAATTTAATGACTTGGTTGAAAGTGGAACTGCTTGGTTCAAAATTTATTTATTTTTTGTTGAAGATTCATCATTTTAGTTGAAAATTCATCTATTTGGTTGAAAATTCAATTTTTTGTGGAAAATTCATTTTTCGAATCTAAAATATTATTTTTCACCAAAAATTTAATTGTCTATCAAAAATAAAAAGTTTTAATGAAAAAAGATGAATTTTTGAGCTGATTGTTGAATTTTAAACCAAAAATGATTTTTGTGTTGAGAATAAAAAAAAAAATCAACCAAATTTTTCATTTTTCAAGCGAAAAAAGCGAAATTTCAACCCAAAAATGTGATTTTTCAACCAAAATTTTATTTTCAAACAAATAGTAAAATTTGCAATGGAAGAGGATACATTTTCGAGCTGATTATTAAATTTTAAAACAAGAAAAATTTTTGTGTACAAAAGAAACAAAATTTCAACCAAATTGTTGATTTTTAAGCAAAAAAAAAATCAACCCCAAAACAGGATTTTTTGTAAAAAAGTTAATTTTTAAACAAAACTTAAAAATTTTCATGAAAAAACATGAGTTTTAGAGCAAATTGTTGAACTTTCAAACAACAAAGATTTTTGTGTCAAGAAAGAAACAAAATTCCAATCAAATTGTTAATTTTTCAAGCCAAAAAAGCGAAAATTTAATAAAAGTAATTTTGAACCAAAAAAAGAATTTTCGATAAAATATTTAAATTCAGAACCAAATAGATGAATTTGCAACTAAAAAAGGGAAATTTGGAATAATGAATGAAATTGTTAAATTTTCAGTTAACAAATTAATTTGTAACCAAATCGATAATTTTTTAAATAAAAAAGATAAATTTATAATAAAACATGAAATAGTTTTTTCAGTTAAAAAATTTTTTTTTCAACAAAATAGATCAATTTTCAACCAAATATATGACTGCACGGAAAAATATAAATTTTCAATAAAAAAGGGACTAGTTAAATTTTCAATTAAAAAAATTAATTTCTAACAAAAAAAAACTTTCAACCAAAAAGATCAATTTTCAACTGAAAAGATAAATTTAAAATAAAAAATGGAATAGTTAATTTTTCAGGTTGAAAAATTAATTTTCAACGATAGAAAAAAAGAATTGTCAACAAAAACAGTTAAATTTTCAACCAAATAGATGAATTTGTAACTGAAATTTGGGTTTCAACAAAAAATTGTGGCATTATTTTTTAATTCCATATTTTTCAAGCCGCAGAAAAATGTAAAAATATTTTCAAATTAACAAAATGACGAAGATTTTTCGGAAAATCAAAATCTTTAATTTTAATTAGAGAAGGCGCAAAGTAAAAAAAGAGTTTATCATAATGGAAAAGTTAAATTTCAGTTCAAAAAGTTCATTTTCAACCGAAAAGTCGAATTTTCCAAAAAAACAGTTGAATTTTCAATCCAAAAATATGATTTTTCAACAAAAAAGTTCATTTTTAAAAAAATAGTTAAGTCTTAAACTAAACACGACGAATTATCAACCAAAAATGGAATAGCTAAATTTTGAGTTAAAAAATAATGATTTTCAAACAAAAACAAGAACGAATTTTCAATTAAATAATAAAATTTTCAACCAAAGAGATGAATCTTCAACTAAAAAAATGGATTTTGAACAAAGTAGTTCAACTTTTAACAAGCAGTTGGATTTGAAACCAATAATGAAAAAGTTAAATTTCAGTTCAAAAAATTAATTTTCAACCGGAAAGACGAATTTTTAACAAAACAGTAGAATTTTTAAGAGAAAAAAAAAAGAAATTTTCTAAAAAAACAGTTGAATTTTCAACCCGAAAATATGATTTTTCGACAAAAAAGTTAATTTTCAAACAAAAGAGATAAATCCCCAACTAATGAAATTAAATTTAAAAAAAGTAGTTTAACTTCCAACCAAGCAGTTAAATTTTCAATCAAGAAAATTAATTTTCTACCAAAAAAAAAAAAGAACGAATTTGCGAAAAAATATATCAATTTTCTACCAAGTTGGTGAATTTTCGATTAAAAACGATCAATTTGTAACCAATAATGAAAAATTTAAATTTCAGTTCAAAAAATTAATTTTCAACCAAAAAGACGAATTTTTAACAAAACAGATGAATTTTTTTTTTTTTTTAGACAAAAAAGGAATTTTTTAAAAAATAGTTGAATTTTCAACCCAAAAATACGATTTTTCAAAAAAATAGTAAAATCTTTAATCAAAGAGATTCTTCAACTAATAAAATTAATTTTGTACAAAGCAGTTCAACTTTCAACCAATCAGTTAAATTATCAATCAAGAAAATTAACTTTCTAGGAAAAAAGACGAATTTACAACAAAATATTTCAATTTTTACCAAAATGGTGAAGTTTCGACTAAAGAGGATTAATTTTTAACCAATAATGCAAAAGTTTAATTTCAGTTCAAAAAATTAATTTTCAATTAAAAAAACGATTTTAAAAAAAATAGTTGAATTTTTTGAACAGAAAGAGGAATTTTCTAAAAAACAGTTAAATTTTTAAACCAAAAATATGATTTTTCAATAAAAAAAAGTTCTGTAAAAAAGGGGTAAAGAGGGTCATAATTTTTATTAAAAATACTGTTTTGTTGACATTTTTTTTCACTTCAAAATTCAACAATTTGATTGCGATTTTTTTTTAAATTTTTTTGGTTGAAAAAATTCATCCTAATCTGTTTTGGTTAAAAATGGACTTTTTTGTTGATAAATCACATTTTCGGGTGGAAAATTCAATTATTTCGTAGAAAATTTGAGAAACTACTTTGTCAAAAATTAATTTTTTCAGTTGAAGATTCGTCGTTTTAGTTGAAAATTCATTTTCTGGTTAAAAATTCAACTATTTAGTTGAAAATTATTTTTTTTAACTGGAAATTTACCGATTCCATTTTTGGTTGAAAATTTACTTTTTACATGGAAAATTCATCTATTTGATGGAAAATTTATGTATTTTGTTGAAAATTTGTCTTTTTCGGTAGAAGAATTATCTTATTGGTTGCAAATTCATCTATTCAGTTCAAAATTTATGTAATTGATTGAAAATTGGTCTTTTTTATAGAAAATTAAACTTTTTATTTGAAAATTTAAGTGTTTGTTTAAAAATTTATGTATTTTGTTGAGAAATTTTTTTTTTTTTTTTATAAAAGCTCAATCTTTTTTGGTTGAAAATACTAGTATTATCAGTAAAACAGCGTTTCCATGAAATTCGTGGTTAGAGAAGCTGATTAAAAATTGAAAATGGAAAATAAATTTAATGAGAATAAAAATTCCTGCAAGTAATAATCGCCTTTCCTGGTTCAAGTGAAAAATTATAAAAGTTTATAGAACGTGCAATTTTTGTACTTTTTTTATTGTAATCGAGAGAAAAGTTTCATCAAGGATATGACAACGCAGGAGCAAAAGTGATTAATTTCGTTCGAGGATATTAGAACTTGACTTCACTGCTGGAAAAAGAGTAGAATTAACGCCAGACCTCGTAATATTATTCGAGTTGAAAGTTTCGATATGAAAAAAAAAATTGCGGAAATTATGATAATTTTAGTTAGTTCCAATTTTTAATTATTATTAATCACATATATTGTGCTCACTTTATAAATATATATAGGTTTTTACTTTTTTATATTTTAATCATAAAATTCATTCCACTAGGGTTGACGATTCTGATGCTCTACTGACCTATATATTTATGCCCTCCCGTTTGATGACAGTTCACCACTACAACTCTGATCGTGAAATCAATTTCCAGGTGTTTATTACTTGAAAATCCAGCCTCGCTCGGAATTTCAAATTAGTACACTCTCAATTAACAGTAATTTAGAAGAAATATAATACTTAAAGGAATCTGTATTATCATTAGAGAATAACATAAATTTTTAACGTCTTTTCAGACTAGATGGAACTATGAATTAACAATTATTTTAATTAATTTTTTTCTGAAAAAAAAAGATCTTCTCCTCTCGCCTAGCTGGGAGGTGCTTTTCCCACTAAGCTACTAGAGAGTCTGAAAAGACGTTAAAAATTTAAGTTATTCTCTAATGATAATAGAGATTCCTTTAAAAATTTGATTTGTAACATCTAGAATAATAATGCGTAAATTTTCTGAAATAAAGTTTCTTCTCTTGATCTCTCTAGTAGCTTAATGGGGAAAAAGCACCTGACCGGAAATCAGAAGTTCTGTGCTTCGAATCCCAGCGGGGCGAAAGGAGAAGATCTTTTTTTTCAGAAAAAAATCAATTAAAATAATTTTTAATTCATAGCTCCATCTAGTCTGAAAAGACGTTAAAAATTTCTGTTATTCTCTAATGATAATAGAGATTCCTTTAAAAATTTGATTTGTAACATCTAGAATAATAATGCGTAAATTTTCTGAAATAAAGTTTCTTCTCTTGATCTCTCTAGTAGCTTAATGGGGAAAAAGCACCTGACCGGAAATCAGAAGTTCTGTGCTTCGAATCCCAGCGGGGCGAAAGGAGAAGATCTTTTTTTTCAGAAAAAAATCAATTAAAATAATTTTTAATTCATAGCTCCATCTAGTCTGAAAAGACGTTAAAAATTTCTGTTATTCTCTAATGATAATAGAGATTCCTTTAAAAATTTGATTTGTAACATCTAGAATAATAATGCGTAAATTTTCTGAAATAAAGTTTCTTCTCTCGAT